>OW121742.1:105228239-105280739 GCA_933228675.1 Stomorhina lunata
TTGTCTTCCGTTTCTTCTTAATAGTTTAAGTTTTTGCTACAAATAAACAAGGAAACAGAGATTCTTAAAGATTTTATATGGTAGCTTAACTAAACAAGCAAAATCGTGGTATGCTTTGCTAGCATATTATACTTATGTCAAATGCTTAGAACTACTGATTTAAATTGACATAAAATCTTTTCATATTTTTTTAGATGTTTTGAAAATCACTTTACGTATATCTAAACCCTAGCCCCAATACTTGACCTTGATGAAAAGCTTTAGCGAAATATGTAATAAATTTGCCATGACTTACATATTTTCCAGAAAAAACAATTTCCCTTATTTGCAAATTTTTTATATGTTTTCAAAAAGATTATTAAAGTACACAAATAAGACCGAAATTTCCCTTACCTTTTCTAATAAAAGCACTATGACAGGAAAAACATTTCCATTAATGATTCCCAGAACTTGAGAAGATGTATTTGAAACAATCTTCTAGGAAACGCATGTTACGCTCATCAATTTACAACATAATTTGCTTATGGCGGATAATGTTCTTTTTTATTTCTTTTGCTGCTTCTAGACTTTCCTAAGAATATATTTAAATATATTTCGTATTAAAAAAGAAAAACTGCGTTAGGTTTTATTTTCTAAATTACTAAACAAGTTGTAAAATGTGGAAAACGGAAAATTATAATAGAAGAAATGTTGAAATGTCAAACTTTTCCAATTAGCGGCAAACAGGCATTAAGTATTTTTTTTGCTATGCGCCTAAAAGCAGACTTGGTGAGCTGGCAATAGAAAACAAACATATATTAAAAACACATTGAGTGGAGCGAAGTTGCAATTAAAAAAAAAAGTACTTGGAGGTACAAAACGCCCATTACTAAGAAGCCAGTTTGATGAAGAAATAGCGTGGTAGTAGTGCTTGAGAGTGATGGTAGTCAAAAAAGACACAGAAAAATTCCCTATAAAAATAGTAAATTTTAGAAAATTCTCCTATAAAATTAGGAAATTTTTGAAAAACTTCCTACAAAAATAAAAAAATTTTGAGAAATTTCCTATAAAAATAGGCAATTTTAGAAAAATTTCCTATAAAAAATTGGAAATTTTAAAAAAATTTCCTATAAAAAAATGAAATTTTGGAAAAAATTTCCTATAAAAATAGGAAATTTTTGAAAAAATTCCTATAAAAATAGGAAAATTTTGGAAAATTTCCAATAAAAATAGGAAATTTTTGAAAAATTTCCTATAAAAATAGGAAAATTTTGAAAAATTTCCTATAAAAATAGGAAATTTTTGAAAAACTTCCTATAAAAATAGGAAATTTTTGAAAAATTTCCTATAAAAATAGGAAAATTTTGAAAAATTTCCTATAAAAATAGGAAATTTTTGAAAAATTTCCTATAAAAATAGGAAAATTTTGAAAAATTTCCTATAAAAATAGGAAATTTTTGAAAAACTTCCTATAAAAATAGGAAATTTTTGAAAAATTTCCTATAAAAATAGGAAAATTTTGAAAAATTTCCTATAAAAATAGGAAATTTTTGAAAAATTTCCTATAAAAATAGGAAATTTTTGAAAAATTTCCTATAAAAATAGGAAATTTTTGAAAAATTTCCTATAAAAATAGGAAATTTTTGAAAAATTTCCTATAAAAATAGGAAATTTTTGAAAAATTTCCTATAAAAATAGGAAATTTTTGAAAAATTTCCTATAAAAATAGGAAATTTTTGAAAAATTTCCTATAAAAATAGGAAATTTTTGAAAAATTTCCTATAAAAATAGGAAATTTTTGAAAAATTTCCTATAAAAATAGGAAATTTTTGAAAAATTTCCTATAAAAATAGGAAATTTTTGAAAAATTTCCTATAAAAATAGGAAATTTTTGAAAAATTTCCTATAAAAATAGGAAATTTTTGAAAAATTTCCTATAAAAATAGGAAATTTTTGAAAAATTTCCTATAAAAATAGGAAATTTTTGAAAAATTTCCTATAAAAATAGGAAATTTTTGAAAAATTTCCTATAAAAATAGGAAATTTTTGAAAAATTTCCTATAAAAATAGGAAATTTTTGAAAAATTTCCTATAAAAATAGGAAATTTTTGAAAAATTTCCTATAAAAATAGGAAATTTTTGAAAAATTTCCTATAAAAATAGGAAATTTTTGAAAAATTTCCTATAAAAATAGGAAATTTTTGAAAAATTTCCTATAAAAATAGGAAATTTTTGAAAAATTTCCTATAAAAATAGGAAATTTTTGAAATATTTCCTATAAAAATAGGAAATTTTTGAAAAATTTCCTATAAAAATAGGAAATTCTTGAAAAATTTCCTTTAAAAATAGGAAATTTTTGAAAAATTTCCTATCAAAATAGGAAATTTTTTAAAAATTTCCTATAAAAATAGGAAATTTTTGAAAAATTTCCTATAATAATAGGAAATTTTTGAAAAATTTTCTATAAAAATAGGAAATTTTTGAAAAACTTCCTATAAAAATAGGAAATTTTTGAAAAATTTCCCATAAAAATAGGAAATTTTTGAAAAATTTCCCATAAAAATAGGAAATTTTTGAAAAATTTCCCATAAAAATAGGAAATTTTTGAAAAATTTCCTATAAAAATAGGAAATTTTTTGAAAAATTTCCTATAAAAATAGGAAATTTTTGAAAAATTTCCTATAAAACTAGGAAATTTTTGAAAAATTTCCTATAAAAATAGGAAATTTTTGAAAAATTTCCTTTAAAAATAGGAAATTTTTGAAAAATTTCCTATAAAAATAGGAAATTTTTGAAAAATTTCCTATAAAAATAGGAAATTTTTGAAAAATTTCCTATAAAAATAGGAAATTTTTGAAAAATTTCCTATAAAAATAGGAAATTTTTGAAAAATTTCCTATAAAAATAGGAAATTTTTGAAAAATTTCCTATAAAAATAGGAAATTTTTGAAAAATTTCCTATAAAAATAGGAAATTTTTGAAAAATTTCCTATAAAAATAGGAAATTTTTGAAAAATTTCCTATAAAAATAGGAAATTTTTGAAAAATTTCCTATAAAAATAGGAAATTTTTGAAAAATTTCCTATAAAAATAGGAAATTTTTGAAAAATTTTCTATAAAAATAGCAAATTTTTGAAAAATTTCCTATAAAAATAGGAAATTTTTGAAAAATTTCCTATAAAAATAGGAAATTTTTGAAAAATTTCCTATAAAAATAGGAAATTTTTGAAAAATTTCCTATAAAAATAGGAAATTTTTGAAAAATTTCCTATAAAAATAGGAAATTTTTGAAAAATTTCCTATAAAAATAGGAAATTTTTGAAAAATTTCCTATAAAAATAGGAAATTTTTGAAAAATTTCCTATAAAAATAGGAAATTTTTGAAAAATTTCCTATAAAAATAGGAAATTTTTGAAAAATTTCCTATAAAAATAGGAAATTTTTGAAAAATTTCCTATAAAAATAGGAAATTTTTGAAAAATTTCCTATAAAAATAGGAAATTTTTGAAAAATTTCCTATAAAAATTGGAAATTTTTGAAAAATTTCCTATAAAAATAGGAAATTTTTGAAAAATTTCCTACAAAAATAAGAAATTTTTGAAAAATTTCCTATAAAAATAGGAAATTTTTGAAAATTTTCCTATAAAAATAGGAAATTTTTGAAAAAATTTCTATAAAAATAGGAAATTTTTAAAAAAAATTCCTATAAAAATAGGAAATTTTAAAAAAATTTCCTATAAATATAGGAAATTTTTGAAAAATTTTCTAAAAAATAGGAAATTTTTGAAAAAATTTCCTATAAAAAATAAAAAGAGGAATTTTTCAAAAATTGAGGCACAAGGCACAGTTTTAAAATTATAAAATTCAATTACTATTTTTATAGGATAAAAATAGTAAATTTTAGAATTTTATAATTTCAAAACTGTATATTGTGTCTCATCACTACTAGAATTACACTGTTAAACAAATAGTGAAAAAAATATGTATTACTCTGTAAGTGGGTGGTAAAAAACAAGAATTCCTTAACTAATGTTCTGAAGCCGGCAACCAACTGTAACTTATTAAGAGAAGCCATTAATAAAATGTGAATGGCAAACATGGAAAAAGTTGTTGAAATATATATTTCTAAGGTCTGCTACAGTTGTAGCAGCCCCTGGTTGCAATTATGAGGTCAACAAATTATATAAATTAAATTAAAAGATATTATAACAATTTTTTTTTGTTAAGAAAATGTGTAATTAGAAACAAAATATGTTGATTAAATATTGCAATTATAAAACTACTGACCGCTGAAATGAAAAGAAGAAGTTAAGTGAAAATTTGTGAATAAGCAAATGGTATGAACAGAGCTAATGTGGGAGTAATTGGCTTAGAAAATATGGTTGGATTTAAATGAAATAATTAGATTACTTAATAAAATATCTAATATAATCAGTTAATTTCAGCAAGTATCATTGCAGCAAAATTTTTAATTTAGAAATTAATTTTTATTTTCTTTTAAACTTTTTTAATTTTATCTAAATAGTTTCATTTTAACCACTTTCATGAAATTGCTCGTCTTTTGTGGTTAAACAAATGTAGAACTTTTTTTGATATAATCCTTATTGCCGCAACAAAACCAGAAGTAGCCTACTTCCTAAAAATACAAATTCTTTCAAATAATTTTTTTAGTTTCGACAAACAACTTTTCCGTTTTTCCTAGAAAAATGTTAAAAAAAAACTTATACCCGCAATAATATGAAATTATTTAAAGTGATCAAGGATGTTAAAATTAATGTTAATCTTAAAAGTAAAAGTTTTGTTCTAAGAAATTAAGGTATATATTTATATATATTTATATTTTTATATATTTATATTGAGGTATTTTTTAGACAAAACCTAAACACTCTTAAAATGGACCTTGAATTACTTAACACAGTTAAAGATATCTCAGCAGATGACTCAGTAGTTTGGGATGACTCAGCAAATCGAGATGTCTTAGAACTGTATACAATAGATTTCGAGTTGCTTAAAAAAGGAAAAAGATGTTTCAGCAGTTTCAGATGACTTAGCGGAACGAGATGACTCAGCAGATCGGGATGACTCAGCAAATCGAGATGTCCTAGAACTGTGTGAAATAAAGCTTTAATTGGTTAAAAGTAGTTCAAGATGTCTCAATAGTTTAAGATGACTAAACAGTACGGGATGACTCAGCAGATCGGAAATGTGCTAGGACTGTATGAAATGGACTTTGTATTGCTTTAAAATTGTTAAAGATGTCTCAGCGGTTTGAGATGGCTTAGCAGTACGAGATGACTCAGCATATCGGGATGACTCAACTAATGGAGATGTCCTAAACTATATGAAATAAAGCCAAAAATCAGTTAAAGATGTCTCAGCAGTTTGAGATGTCTTTGCAGTACGAGAAGACCCAGCAGATCGGGATGACTCAGCAGATCGAGAAATCCTAGAACTGTTTGAAATGGAGCTTGAATTGGTTAAAAGAAAACAATTTTTGAAAAATTTCATATAAAAAAAATTATAAAAAACATTCTTATGAAAACAAGAATTCATTGAAGAATTTCTTAAAAAAAATAGTAAATTTTTGAAAATTTCCTATAAAAATAGTAAATTTTTGAAAATTTCCTATAAAAATAGTAAATTTTTGAAAATTTCCTATAAAAATAGTAAATTTTTGAAAATTTCCTATAAAAATAGTAAATTTTTGAAAACTTCCTATAAAAATAGTAAATTTTTGAAAATTTCCTATAAAAATAGTAAATTTTTGAAAATTTCCTATAAAAATAGGAAATTTTTGAAAAATTTCCTATAAAAATAGGAAATTTTTGAAAAATTTCCTATAAAAATAGGAAATTTTTGAAAAATTTCCTATAAAAATAGGAAATTTTTGAAAAATTTCCTATAAAAATAGGAAATTTTTGAAAAATTTCCTATAAAAATAGGAAATTTTTGAAAAATTTCCTAAAAAATAGGAAATTTTTGAAAAATTTCCTAAAAAATAGGAAATTTTTGAAAAATTTCCTATAAAAATAGGAAATTTTTGAAAAGTTTCCTATAAACATAGGAAATTTTTGAAAAGTTTCCTATACAGATTGGAAATTTTTTAAAAATTTCCTATAAAAATATGAGATTTTTAAAAAATTTCCTATAAAAATAGGAAATTTTTGAAAAATTTCCTATAAAAATAGGAAATTTTTGAAAAATTTCCTATAAAAATAGGAAATTTTTGAAAAAATTTCCTATAAAAATAGGAAATTTTTGAAAAATTTCCTATAAAAATAGGAAATTTTTGAAAAATTTCCTATAAAAATAGGAAATTTTTGAAAAATTTCCTATAAAAATAGGAAATTTTTGAAAAATTTCCTATAAAAATAGGAAATTTTTGAAAAATTTCCTATAAAAATAGGAAATTTTTGAAAAATTTCCTATAAAAATAGGAAATTTTTGAAAAATTTCCTATAAAAATAGGAAATTTTTGAAAAATTTCCTATAAAAATAGGAAATTTTTGAAAAATTTCCTATAAAAATAGGAAATTTTTGAAAAATTTCCTATAAAAATAGGAAATTTTTGAAAAATTTCCTATAAAAATAGGAAATTTTTGAAAAATTTCCTATAAAAATAGGAAATTTTTGAAAAATTTCCTATAAAAATAGGAAATTTTTGAAAAATTTCCTATAAAAATAGGAAATTTTTGAAAAATTTCCTATAAAAATAGGAAATTTTTGAAAAATTTCCTATAAAAATAGGAAATTTTTGAAAAATTTCCTATAAAAATAGGAAATTTTTGAAAAATTTCCTATAAAAATAGGAAATTTTTGAAAAATTTCCTATAAAAATAGGAAATTTTTGAAAAATTTCCTATAAAAATAGGAAATTTTTGAAAAATTTCCTATAAAAATAGGAAATTTTTGAAAAATTTCCTATAAAAATAGGAAATTTTTGAAAAATTTCCTATAAAAATAGGAAATTTTTGAAAAATTTCCTATAAAAATAGGAAATTTTTGAAAAATTTCCTATAAAAATAGGAAATTTTTGAAAAATTTCCTATAAAAATAGGAAATTTTTGAAAAATTTCCTATAAAAATAGGAAATTTTTGAAAAATTTCCTATAAAAATAGGAAATTTTTGAAAAATTTCCTATAAAAATAGGAAATTTTTGAAAAATTTCCTATAAAAATAGGAAATTTTTGAAAAATTTCCTATAAAAATAGGAAATTGAAAAATTTCCTATAAAAATAGGAAATTTTTGAAAAATTTCCTATAAAAATAGGAAATTTTTGAAAAATTTCCTATAAAAATAGGAAATTTTTGAAAAATTTCCTATAAAAATAGGAAATTTTTGAAAAATTTCCTATAAAAATAGGAAATTTTTGAAAAATTTCCTATAAAAATAGGAAATTTTTGAAAAATTTCCTTTAAAAATAGGAAATTTTTGAAAAATTTTTGAAAAATTTCCTATAAAAATAGGAAATTTTTGAAAAATTTCCTATAAAAATAGGAAATTTTTGAAAAATTTCCTATAAAAATAGGAAATTTTTGAAAAATTTCCTATAAAAATAGGAAATTTTTGAAAAATTTCCTATAAAAATAGGAAATTTTTGAAAAATTTCCTATAAAAATAGGAAATTTTTGAAAAATTTCCTATAAAAATAGGAAATTTTTGAAAAATTTCCTATAAAAATAGGAAATTTTTGAAAAATTTCCTATAAAAATAGGAAATTTTTGAAAAATTTCCTATAAAAATAGAAAATTTTTGAAAAATTTCCTATAAAAATAGGAAATTTTTGAAAAATTTCCTATAAAAATAAGAAATTTTTGAAAAATTTCCTATAAAAATAGGAAATTTTTGAAAAATTTCCTATAAAAATAGGAAATTTTTGAAAAATTTCCTATAAAAATAGGAAATTTTTGAAAAATTCTTATAAAAATAGGAAATTTTTGAAAAATTTCCTATAAAAATAGGAAATTTTTTAAAAATTTCTTATAAAAATAGGAAATTTTTTAAAAATTTCTTATACAAATAGGAAATTTTTGAAAAATTTCCTATAAAAAAAGAAATTTTTGAAAAATTTCCTATAGAAATAGGAAATTTTTGAAAAATTTCCTATAAAAATAGGAAATTTTTGAAAAATTTCCTATAAAAATAGGAAATTTTTGAAAAATTTCCTATAAAAATAGGAAATTTTTGAAAAATTTCCTATAAAAATAGGAAATTTTTGAAAAATTTCCTATAAAAATAGGAAATTTTTGAAAAATTTCCTATAAAAATAGGAAATTTTTGAAAAATTTCCTATAAAAATAGGAAATTTTTGAAAAATTTCCTATAAAAATAGGAAATTTTTGAAAAATTTCCTATAAAAATAGGAAATTTTTGAAAAATTTTCTATAAAAATAGGAAATTTTTGAAAAATTTCCTATAAAAATAGGAAATTTTTGAAAAATTTCCTATAAAAATAGGAAATTTTTGAAAAATTTCTTATAAAAATAGGAAATTTTTGAAAAATTTCCTATAAAAATAGGAAATTTTTGAAAAATTTCCTATAAAAATAGGAAATTTTTGAAAAATTTCCTATAAAAATAGGAAATTTTTGAAAAATTTCCTATAAAAATAGGAAATTTTTGAAAAATTTCCTATAAAAATAGGAAATTTTTGAAAAATTTCCTATAAAAATAGGAAATTTTTGAAAAATTTCCTATAAAAATAGGAAATTTTTGAAAAATTTCCTATAAAAATAGGAAATTTTTGAAAAATTTCCTATAAAAATAGGAAATTTTTGAAAAATTTCCTATAAAAATAGGAAATTTTTGAAAAATTTCCTATAAAAATAGGAAATTTTTGAAAAATTTCCTATAAAAATAGGAAATTTTTGAAAAATTTCCTATAAAAATAGGAAATTTTTGAAAAATTTCCTATAAAAATAGGAAATTTTTGAAAAATTTCCTATAAAAATAGGAAATTTTTGAAAAATTTCCTATAAAAATAGGAAATTTTTGAAAAATTTCCTATAAAAGTAGGAAATTTTTGAAAAATTTCCTATAAAACTAGGAAATTTTTTAAAAATTTTCTTACAAATTGGAAATTTTTGAAAAATTTGCTACAAAAATAGTACATTTTCGAAAAATTTGCTAGAAAAATATGAAATATATAAAAATATTTCTAAAAAAAAGGAAATTTTTGACAAATTTTTTGAAAATTTCTTGAAATATTTCTTTCAAAAATAGAAAAATTTTTGATTTTTTTTTTTTTGAAAAATCCCACTGTGCCTTATTGAATACATTTAATACTTTTACAAGTTTCTATTGAAAACATTTGTTTGATTTATTTTCAGTCTGCCTGAACTCATCAATCAAACCCGCGTCACTTTGTATAACAATGACCTCTGTGATTAAAAGTTAAGTGAAAACTTCAGACTACATTAAATGCGGTGGAATATTTCCATACTTTAACTATACAAATCAATATGACTCCATAATTCGGGGAAAAAATAAAAACTTTTTTTCAACTTTGAAATTATAAGAAGTTTATGGGAATTTTCCATTTATCACTACCAGACTGCCCCTAAAAGTATGTTAGAAATTTTGTAAGAATATATTTAAACTTGAGATGGATGGAAGGAAAGATGTCTTCAATTCCATTGATGAATTATTGACGGAAATAACCATAAATTAGTTAAGAAAATCTATTATTTGATTAATATGAACATTAAAGCTTTTTATATGATTCTTTGTTCATTTTGTTAGAATTTGTTTTATTTTATGGTTTTCGGATTTGAATAATAACTGACAAATTTATCAGGATAATTTCGTTGATGTTTCACTTTTCATGTTTTTCGTTTTTTCTATAAATATTTTAATAACATTAAAGTATTTATGTTTGAAGATTCTATTTCATTTTCAATTTCTATGTTAATTTTAATTTAAATAATATTAGTTTGTTCTTAGGAATAAAATTTTTATAACAAAAAACATGAAACTTTTACTTTCTTCCTTAACGGCAGGACTAAAAGAAGAACAAGTAAGAGTGTTATATT
The DNA here is from genome assembly GCA_933228675.1 of Stomorhina lunata. Classification (NCBI taxonomy): domain Eukaryota; kingdom Metazoa; phylum Arthropoda; class Insecta; order Diptera; family Rhiniidae; genus Stomorhina; species Stomorhina lunata. The sequence continues at coordinate 105,238,251 of OW121742.1, forward strand.
CGGCTGTGCCGAATCTTATATACCCACCATTAAGTTGTGTTAAATTTAGAAATATCTCTCATATATCTACGAGGGTGCAGCTACTTCAAAATGTGGACCAAATTCGAAAGGAGTTGTTACGCAAGTTAGTTGGATTAAATTCGGTTGGTGGAGCTTTATGGTTCAACATTTAAAAGTATGTAAGCGGTTTCCCTAGTATTTACTTTGAACAAAATTTAGTCTCATAACCTGGTGTAGTTTAGCATTAATAGTATGTTAAATACTTTTCGTTTAGCTTAATATTTAGTTAGGATAAACATGTTGATAGTAATACGACAGGTCCATATATTTTGTTAGGAGTTCCTACTACCGTATATAATGTCTGGACATCGACGCAATTTGAATATGCTTCTTGTACCTCCGGTTACACTGGCTGGTATTTATATAAGGTTTGATTTTGCAAAATTAAGTGGCCATAGCTGTCATAGTTTCTAATTTCATAGCTTTTAACTGGCCTTTGCTACATTTTTTTTTTTTTTTTGGTTTCCGGGAGTGTTTTTTATATGAAAGCTATAGTCAAATATGGACCGATTCCTACAAAATTTGATATACTGACCAATAGTTGCATAAAACTTCTCTATTCTAAATTTAGCCTCCATATCTATTACAATTGTATTCAATTTATCAGCATTCATTAGTTTCCTGAGGCGGGGTTATATAGGAGCTCTAACTAAATGTGAACCGATTTCGCCTATTTTCAGTACACAACTTCCGTTACATATAAGAAATACTTTTGTACAATTTTGTTTCTCTAGCTTTTGTAGTTAAGGAGCTATCGCACTTTTGTCTGACGGACAGACGGACATAAACCGTTTTTTCTTTTTGTATTTTTGTGTTTCCTTTAGTTTTTTATATGGGAGCTATAGTCAAATGGTGACCGATTGTGACAAAATTTTGCGCACTGGCTGGTATTCACATAAGACTTCATTTTGTACAATTTTGTTGCTGTAGCCCTTTTCGTTAAGGCGCTATCGCGCTTTTATCTGACGGACATAAACCCCCTTTTCTTTTTGTATTTTTGTGTTTCCGTAAGTTTTTTATATGGGAGCTATGGTCAAATGGTGGCCGATTGTGACAAAATTTTGCACACTTGCTGGTATTCACATAAGACTTCCTTGTATTAAATTTAGTGATCAAAGCTATTACAGTTTATCATTTATTGACATTTAAGTGTATTTTAGGTGGGATTTAGGCTGTTTCCGTAAGTTTTCGGTATGGGAGCTATGGATAAATGAGTTACGATTTCGATGAAATTTTATATGCTGCCTAGTGCTTATGTAAAACTTCTAGATACCAAATTTTAATTTGTCATTTATTAGGAAATTAGCGATTATCCTAGACGAGGTTATACGGGAGCTATGCTCAAATATGAACCGATTTTGCCCAATATTAATACCAAAATTTTCCAAGAAAGGAAGAATATTTGTGATAAATTTCAGTGACCTATATCCTTTCGTTAAGGTTTTATCGTGCCGACAACAGACAGACAGACGGACAGACGGATAGACAGATAGACGGACAGGCAGACAGACAGACAGACAGACAGACAGACAGACAGACAGACAGACAGACAGACAGACAGACAGACAGACGGACAGACAATCAGACAGACAGACACACAGACAGAGAGACAGACAGACAGACAGACAGACAGACAGACAGACAGACAGACAGACAGACAGACAAACAGACAGACAGACAGACAGACAGACAGACAGACAGACAGACAGACAGACAGACAGACAGAAAGACAGACAGACAGACAGATAGATATGCAGACAGACAGACAGACAGACAGACAGACAGACAGACAGACATCGCTCAATCGTCTTAGAATTTTATAAGGATTCAGAATATACTTCAATTTTGGTTTTTGAGCCGATATTAAGGAAATTACAAACGGAATGACAATCTCAATACACCCCCCATTCTTTTTGATGGTGGGTATAAAAATGAAAAATTGTATATAAAGGTTTTAGTACTCAGAGTCAAAAGTCTAACTTTCTTCCTGTTTTTGTTTATAATATCCAGAGAAATAAACGACAATAGCCAGAAGTTGTGACTAAACAGTCTGTGAAATAATTTTAAGGTAAGTAACATTTTTTAATACCCACTTTTTTAACAAAATTTTAAACATAAAATTTTATGTTAATGCAAGTTTTTCTTTATATATTTTTTTTTAATTTTTTCTAAACATTTCTTTTTTTCCCTAACAAAATCTTCAACCTTTTACTTTTTCCCTTCACTGTTCCCGCCAATTTTACCATTTAACAACAGAAGACATAAAGTTTTCTTGAAATTGTCAGAATGATGGAATAATTTTATTTAATATGAAATGGATGACTATATAATTTCAAAAGAAATAAAAATATTTACTTATTAACATACATTAGAATGTAATGAATTTTATAATCTTTCCCCACTCTCCATCGCTCCATCCTAGTATTTAAAGGACCCAGGATATTTGCTAATTTACTGCGATTGTTTGATGATGTCTTAAAGTATTAAAATTTAATTAAATTGCTGTTTATTACTGAAAAAAGACGTTTAAGAATTTTTTTTTAAATGTCCGGCTTTTAAGAGCTGGTGGAATATATTAATATTCTTAATTTATTTTAAAGCTGTTTAAGGAAGTAAAGAACTTTGCAAGAATTATGTCAATAAAACAGGATAATTTAGTCAATAACGACCAGGAGTTGGTATTAAATATCTTAATATTTAAACAGTTTTCATTGTATGATAAATGATATTAGGGTGGCGGTTTGACTGTTAAGTATTTCACTAATTTACCTATGTAGATCCCTTAAGAATGCTCTTAAGCCGTCTTATATCTTTGTCAACCAGACCTCCCATATCTGTTAAGAAATAAAAATAAAGAGTTAGTTTACAAAGTCTTGGTATAGTTTAGTCATCCGCCTGGCATACCAGAGGTCCCAAGTTCGATCCTTGGCCAGACCCACTTGAAAAAATAAATTTTCTTAAGAGCGGTTCACCTCATAACTCAGCTAGCCATATTAAGTATTAGCCTATGTAAAACTTCTTTAACTAATGCATTTACCGTTCGGAGCCAGCGTTAAAAAGTAGGTCCCTTTCAATATGTCTAAAAATAGAATCGGATACAGCTCAATGTCATAGAGAAATACCCCTTGTTCCAATTTTAATGTCGTGGGAACTATGTATGTACTTAACTACTGTATAACAAGTCAAGAAGATATTTAATGGACTTTCTCTTCTTAACCATAGCTTCTATCACTTGTCGTAACCTTCAGCCTATCCGCATGTATGTTAATCAGACAAATACATTTCCACATTTGTTTAAAAGAAGAAACATCTGTCTGATATAAATACGTTCTCGAACAGATGTCCACCATTCACGAATTCCATGTTCACCCATTCTTATCCCTTTAAAAAGCTTTTAAGTCATCCAATTTCTATGTCAACTAGATTTCCGATATCTCTAAGAAATAAAAGAAGAAAGTTAGTTCCCTACTGTATGACAAGCTAAGAAGAAATTTAATAGACTTCTCCTCGTCAATTGTCGCTACTTTCAGCCTTACTTCATATCTTTCAATCAGATTGTCATCTGACATATACTGGCATAAATACATCCTCAAACAGACGTACCCCAATCATTAATTCCCCATTGATCCATCCAGATCCCTTTAAAAAGCTCTTATATCATTCAATTTCAATGTCAACCAGATACCCTATATCTTCTAAGAAATAAAAGCCCAATGTCAATGCTAATGTCTGACATGTCAACAAGAAGTTTAATGGATTTCTCCTTATTAACACAGCCTCTTTCACTTGTTGCAACCTTCAGCCTAACCGCATGTTTTTTAATCGGACTGTCGTCTGATTTATTCAGTATCAAGGGTCGTGATAGTAAAAGCAATTTGTTTAAACAAAATTATATCTGTCTGTTTATATACACCCTCGAACAGACGTCTACGTATTGTTAGGAACCTCTGGTAAGTCCGGGTTTGGAGGTAGCATCCAGAACCCGAGTTTTGGCAAGGCAAGAGAAGCCTAAACTATCTTTGTTTTGAGTGTTTTCTTCAAGGAAACGAACCAGCTTTGTACCTTGCCGAAATGTCCCTATATAACTCGGTTCCAAGTATTTTCCCCAAAAAAATGCACTTGTTACTCCTAGTTTTTTACCAAGCGGAACTGCCATGTGCACTTCTCCTACTCGCTGCTTTTACTAACTAGGAAACCAGTACTCTATTCCGGAATTTGACATTATCAAATTCAACTTCTTCTTGAGTCTATTCCTATGATTAAATCCTATATCTCACCACTGCTACCGATAGGTAGCCGACAGGTAACCAGTAATTACCTATCTGAATTGGTAAAGGCAAGAGAAACCTAAACTAGCTTCATTCCGAGTGTTTTCTTCCAAGAAACAAACTAGTTTCACTCGATTGCTTCTGTAGGGAACCAGAGTGTTGGCAAGGCGAGAAAAGCCTAAACTATCTTCGTTCCAAGTGTTTTCTTTTAGGAAATAAACTAGTTACTCTTAGAAGTTTACCTAGTAAAAATGCCTCTATGTACCTACTTTCGAGAGTTATCTTCCATGAAGTTATCTCCTACCCGTTGCTTCTGCATGTTGGCAAATCAGTCGCTTTTCCGAAATATGTCATAAAATCCAACATCTTCATGAAATTAGACAATATATCTCTATGTACTTCTGATTATAATCTTCTAGGAAGTTTATACTTTATGTCGTTTTATAATGTTATATTTTTATTAATTTTAGACTTAATCACTTAAACATACTTCACAAAATTGCTTTACAAATATTCTTAGTCTCACTGTTCTCTTATACGCGTCTCAATTAAAACTCTGCCACGATATCATTTCGTCAGCCTTTTATAGTAGAAAAGAATGTTTCTAGCATTTTCTGCAGACTTAAACAAAGAGCTGCTGTCGCCGATTACAACTTTTAGTATAAGTTCATGTATTTTGAGTTTTTTTTTAACTGATAATTTTTTATCAGTTGTACTACTTGTTTTCATCAATGTACCTTTTTGGTACTTCCATATCTGGCCACTCTAGATCCGACTTAAGTGTATTATAATTTAATTGCAACTGAATGTATACGAATGCCAAAGATTGTTATTATCTTTAAAGCGTAATTTAAAACAAATGTTGGAGAAATCGGGACCCTTAAATACTACTTGATAACCAACAAATTTTAAAACTAATGCCAAACATCAAAAGTTTTGTTTACTTCTTACAGGTAAAGCGAAATTGAGGGTGTATTTGGGTGGAGCGAAAAACAACTTTTATTGAAATTCGAAACGCTTGGGTTAAAAATCGAAAAAAAAATTTTTGGGTCATTTTAGACCCCATGTCTGTTAAGGGTTAAATAAAATATTTTTAATAAGACAATATAATCATTCTTAAAAATAACTATTTTTTAATTTTGATCGAAATTCGCCACTAATTTATAACATTTCATATTTTTGCCACTAAAAAAAACAAATTTTGACCTTTGCCCCGATGAAAAAAGGTTTAAGCTCACCCAATATCAAAGAAAGTTATAGTGGACATTCCTCAATGGCTAGGCAATAAAATTTAGTATTAGCTATATCAAAAGAAAACTTAAATAAAATTTACTATGCATCTACTAAAATAATGTCCAAAAATTTACTTTTTCGCGAAATTTTACGATTTCCAGTCGCAGGTACGGCGAAAGCATATGAGATATCAAACTGAGTTTTTTTTAGATTTTATTACCACTTCTATCTATTTTAACATGCCGATCAAAAATTTTGAAATTTTGAATATTTTTTTAACAAAATTTTCTTAAACTTAAAAAGTGAGTTTTAAAACGGCCCTTAAAAAAAGTACCATTTTCCAGTATAAAAAAAAAACTATGTAAATTTAATTATATTTTAATAAATTTAAACTATTTACTACTAATAAGTCTTTAGAAGATAAGGAAAGACTTACATTGTAATTTCTGTACTCTAAAAATAATTTTTTTGCTGCATATCCTTAGGCGTGTTGAGAAGGATACGAATTTTCTGGGACAAATTGCAATAACTTAAAAACTACTACATGTATTTTTAGTTTTTATAACTCTAATCAAAGCTGATTAAGTTGTCTTCAACATCCAATTATTAATTTTGCCAAAAACATATTTTTATTGGTTGAAATTTAGCAAAAACGGAAAAAAGTCCCAATTTTCCCCATACAAATATGTCCTAAAAATAAATCTCCTGTGCGTCACCTCAGGACATTAACCTAGAAAGACCAAATTTTCTTCTGAGCTTCTTAGGACGTAGAGCACCGATTTTTAACCCAGCCGAATCGACTTTCAATGAAAGTTGTTTTTCGCTCCACCCTAGTGTGTATAGTATTAAAATTAACCCTTTTTGTACCAGCCATTCAGTTTAGGATATATTAAGTGAGCTTTTATGTAAACGTTGGCCTGCAACTGAATGAAAACAAATAAGAAATACTACTATCATCTTTAAAATAGTAGATGAGGTTGAAATTGTGACATAGAACGTAATTAAAATAATGTTGGGGAAATAGCAGAGCCTTATGGTATCACTAATCTAATCATATTACATGGTATCTTCTAATAGTACGATTTCAAAAAATTTAATAGCAGTACACAATAGCAAACTCTCGAACGACTTCGAAGAATTTATCTAAAGCCAAAATTGTAGTTTTTTCGATAGGAAGTTAGAGAAGCTCTTTTTAAACCCTAGAAAATCCATATTTCCAGTCGCTTAGTAAGTAATTGGATACCTGATATTCGGTCAGAAATTTGGTTCACTGTCATAACCATTGGCGCTACCTTAGAATCCTTTCAACATAAAAAAATGAATCGGTATTGTATAGAATTAGAAAAAGGCTGACTAATGGACGAGCTAACTTCGAAGAGCATTGCTTCCAGCTCAGGAATATTGCGTACTTTGAGAACCGCTAAAGCCCCTTTAATGACATGAGCTCGAAAGAATGTATTGACCACACTTACATGCGCTCATTCAAATCCCGAAGTTTGTGGCTGTTTTCCGGCAAGTGTGAATTTGGTGCAAATTATTAAGACAAGCCCTTAAATACCATCTTAAAATCAATCAAACTTCATTTCAAGGTTTGAAACAAAAGTTAGTTTTCATATTTATTGGTATTAAGCAGTTCTAATGTTCGTATACTAAAATAGGTTCCACCAATCCTATCAATGCATATCCTTACATTGTTAAAGGCTTAAAGCGACATCCGTCCATCAATCAGTCCGTCCATATATTCTTGGCCGACAATAAGAATATTATACACACAGACAGACTGACCATTACATAAAGTATTAATCGCAAGACCAATTAGTAACAGACACACGTAGCAACTTGTTAATTTTATTTTCAATTCTTGGCTTGAATAAAAATCATATAAAAAAATACAAAGAATGTATATGAGTAAATTGGAACACAAAAAGGACTTTAAGGATATGAATACAAAACATGTGAAGGGGAAAAAAATATATTAATATTAAATTTGTTGCTCTTTAAAAGAAGGAGATACGAAAGTTTTTGTAGAAAAATACTTTTTTTTCTTAAAAAGCAATGTCATTCACTTTTCCAAAGAAAATACGATATTCTTATAGTTTTCTATAGAAAAACAATTGTAGTCCACTTTTTCTCTAGAAAATGTGATAATTGTCTTATTTTTCTAAACAAAAAACAAACAAGTGACCCTTACGCGAAGGGTCAGAAATTTCCTTGTAATATTAACAATTGAAAACGAATAAAGTAAAGTAAAGCTCGTGTTGTATATTTTTAGGAGGTTCCAAGAAAACTTAGTTTTGTTATTTCTATAACATATTTTCTTTGAAAAAACGTACGTAGAAGCGAAATATATCTTATAAATATTTAAAACTATTATTCTGACTCCTAACCTCCTTAAAGTATACACCACATACTAATACTATCTAGCCTCCTTAAAGTATACATTAAAATTTTTCCACAATTTTTCCAAATTTTTCTCTGTTTCTTATTTATAATGATTGGAGCTATTTTCAATTTTAAATTTCTTTTTGCGGATGTTAATATAATAAACCCTTTCGAAGAAAGAATTACACAATAATACATAAAATTTTCGAGGTCTGCAAGGGTTTTTGATTTAATCTAACGTTATTATTATGAAATTGTTAAGCTCAGACATACAGACACTACAGCCCCTGTCATCAACAGGACATAATAATGTTTGCATTGGATTTCAATAAAAAAAGGAAAACTAGCATCAACATGAGGGAAAATCTTTAAGACGAAAAGTTGTTTCAACAAGTTTGAGACGAAATGGAGACACAACAACGCTTGTAAGGCAAAATGACTTAACTGATTTTGTATGTTAAGTTTTTCTATAGAAACAGTTTAGTTTATCTATAGAAAAAATTTCAGTTTTTCTATAGAGAAAAATTTTCAGTTTTTCTATAGAGAAAAATTTTCACTTTTTCTATAGAGAAAAAATTTCACTTTTTCTATAGAGAAAAAATTTCACTTTTTCTATAGAGAAAAAATTTCACTTTTTCTATAGAGAAAAAATTTCACTTTTTCTATAGAGAAAAAATTTCACTTTTTCTATAGAGAAAAAATTTCACTTTTTCTATAGAGAAAAAATTTCACTTTTTCTATAGAGAAAAAATTTCACTTTTTCTATAGAGAAAAAATTTCACTTTTTCTACAGAGAAAAAATTTCACTTTTTCTATAGAGAAAAAATTTCACTTTTTCTATAGAGAAAAAATTTCACTTTTTCTATAGAGAAAAAATTTCACTTTTTCTATAGAGAAAAAATTTCACTTTTTCTATAGAGAAAAAATTTCACTTTTTCTATAGAGAAAAAATTTCACTTTTTCTATAGAGAAAAAATTTCACTTTTTCTATAGAGAAAAAATTTCACTTTTTCTATAGAGAAAAAATTTCACTTTTTCTATAGAGAAAAAATTTCACTTTTTCTATAGAGAAAAAATTTCACTTTTTCTATAGAGAAAAAATTTCACTTTTCTATAGAGAAAAAATTTCACTTTTTCTATAGAGAAAAAATTTCACTTTTTCTATAGAGAAAAAATTTCACTTTTTCTATGGAGAAAAAATTTCACTTTTTCTATAGAGAAAAAATTTCACTTTTTCTATAGAGAAAAAATTTCACTTTTTCTATAGAGAAAAAATTTCACTTTTTCTATAGAGAAAAAATTTCACTTTTTCTATAGAGAAAAAATTTCACTTTTTCTATAGAGAAAAAATTTCACTTTTTCTATAGAGAAAAAATTTCACTTTTTCTATAGAGAAAAAATTTCACTTTTTCTATAGAGTAAAAATTTCACTTTTTCTCTAGAAAAATTTCACTTTTTCTATAGAAAAATTTCACTTTTTCTATAGAAAAATTTCACTTTTTCTATAGAAAAATTTCACTTTTTCTATAGAAAAATTTCACTTTTTCTATAGAAAAATTTCACTTTTTCTATAGAAAAATTTCACTTTTTCTATAGAAAAATTTCACTTTTTCTATAGAAAAATTTCACTTTTTCTATAGAAAAATTTCACTTTTTCTATAGAAAAATTTCACTTTTTCTATAGAAAAATTTCACTTTTTCTATAGAAAAATTTCACTTTTTCTATAGAAAAATTTCACTTTTTCTATAGAAAAATTTCACTTTTTCTATAGAAAAATTTCACATTTTCTATAGAAAAATTTCACTTTTTCTATAGAAAAATTTCACTTTTTCTATAGAAAAATTTCACTTTTTCTATAGAAAAATTTCACTTTTTCTATAGAAAAATTTCACTTTTTCTATAGAAAAATTTCACTTTTTCTATAGAAAAATTTTACTTTTTCTATAGAAAAATTTCACTTTTTCTATAGAAAAATTTCACTTTTTCTATAGAAAAATTTCACTTTTTCTATAGAAAAATTTCACTTTTTCTATAGAAAAATTTCACTTTTTCTATAGAAAAATTTCACTTTTTCTATAGAAAAATTTCACTTTTTCTATAGAAAAATTTCACTTTTTCTATAGAAAAATTTCACTTTTTCTATAGAAAAATTTCACTTTTTCTATAGAAAAATTTCACTTTTTCTATAGAAAAATTTCACTTATTCTATAGAAAAATTTCACTTTTTCTATAGAAAAATTTCACTTATTCTATAGAAAAATTTCACTTTTTCTATAGAAAAATTTCACTTTTTCTATAGAAAAATTTCACTTTTTCTATAGAAAAATTTCACTTTTTCTATAGAAAAATTTCACTTTTTCTATAGAAAAATTTCACTTTTTCTATAGAAAAATTTCACTTTTTCTATAGAAAAATTTCACTTTTTCTATAGAAAAATTTCACTTTTTCTATAGAAAAATTTCACTTTTTCTATAGAAAAATTTCACTTTTTCTAAGAAAAATTTCACTTTTTCTATAGAAAAATTTCACTTTTTCTATAGAAAAATTTCACTTTTTCTATAGAAAAATTTCACTTTTTCTATAGAAAAATTTCACTTTTTCTATAGAAAAATTTCACTTTTTCTATAGAAAAATTTCACTTTTTCTATAGAAAAATTTCACTTTTTCTATAGAAAAATTTCACTTTTTCTATAGAAAAATTTCACTTTTTCTATAGAAAAATTTCACTTTTTCTATAGAAAAATTTCACTTTTTCTATAGAAAAATTTCACTTTTTCTATAGAAAAATTTCACTTTTTCTATAGAAAAATTTCACTTTTTCTATAGAAAAATTTCACTTTTTCTATAGAAAAATTTCACTTTTTCTATAGAAAAATTTCACTTTTTCTATAGAAAAATTTCACTTTTTCTATAGAAAAATTTCACTTTTTCTATAGAAAAATTTCACTTTTTCTATAGAAAAATTTCACTTTTTCTAGAAAAATAGAAAAATTTTAGTTTATGTTATTATTTAAGGATTTTTTATATATATAAATATGACTAACTTAAGTCCTTTAAACTTTATTTGCTTTCCAAAATACATCTATAGAAAACAGAGGTAATGAAAAAAAGGACCACCATTAGAGTTTTGCATAACAATAAATTACCAAAGTCTCTATAAAATAGCAAAGGTCACTGCAATAGTGAACTCTGTTAAGAAACAAAAATACGAGAATAAAATTAAGAAAAACAAATGAAATAAAGTTCCAATAAAAATATTTTTACAAGACAAAAACAACTACGATTTAAAGGGAAAAACAAACGGCGAACGTAGAACAGAAGAAAAAACTAAAGCATATATTAAGGCTGTGACAGCAAAATTACAACAAAGACTAAACTTTCGAAAATCGAGTTATTCAAAACAAACCAACAATTTGAACCTTGGAAACTCTACACCAGCGAAAAACTCTACAAGGGTCTAAGGCATGCGCACTAGAAAAATACTGGTTTTAAAACCGTTATTTAGTAAAGGATATTTTCTTAGGGAAGTTAAATTGAAAAAAGAGATATTAAGGAAAATATGAAACATGTCCTAGCGTAACATGAAATCAGTCTATGATTTTATAACGCAAAGAAAGGTAGACGAAAGCGCATCAAAAATTTATGAAAATTTTCTCAAAAGAATAAAAAAGCAACAACATTTTTATTAAAGAGAAAACAAAATTTTATAACAAAATAAAATTTAAAGCATACTTAAGGGCTTTCTTAAAAAATATAAAGTGAAGTATAACTCAAGTTTTATTTATTTCATTTTTACTAAAAAGAAGAATAATAAAGAAAATGTGAAAAGTGTTTTTTTTAATAATTAATGAAGAAAATGTTTCAAAAAGTGTTTTACAATGATTGATGATGGTTTTTGAGCAAAACTAGTTTAGCTTTAGCTAGTTAACGCCTAAATGTATGCTTCCTTTTTTGTTATTTAATACTATAACTAATGTTTAAGTTTTCAAAACTCAAACCTCGTGAAAGTGGAATGATAAAAACGTTTTTGTTTAACATCGTGTCGGTCTTGGTCGTTAGATTTTGGTCTTGTTCGAGTGAAGGTGTAAAACGTGTCGTCTTACGTGTTTGAATTAGACAAATATTCAAAAATCGAGTTGTCTGTCATTAGCTCTTAAATGAAAATGATACACATTAAGAAATGTTGAAAAGAAAACCAGAAACCATTTGTTAACGTCATTCATTTCAGTTAACAAAACATTATATAGAAGCAAAAGAAAATATAGAAAAACAACCTCTACTTTTTTCCTTAAATCATAACCAGGAAAAAAACTTAAAGAATTGCTTTTAAACATAAAAATTTAAGCCTTTTAACAAAAATTAAAAATATTTAGTAAAACCCTAAAAAGTATACAAAAATCTTAAACAAAATTAAACATAACAACTAAAAGTATGCTACAAAATTCTTAGAAAAAAACCCAGTGATATAACATAAAAGCAAACAGATAATCCTTTTCAAAAAAATAACAAAGAATAAAATATATCTTATAACAAAAAATATTTTCTTTAACTCACTTCGACAAAGTAAAAAAAACGCTCATAACAAAATCTTTGCATACTTTTAGGCCTTTTCAAAATATTCATAAGTGTGAGTTCTAAACCTACAAAAAAAATTGTATAACCAAAATTTTTCCAAAAAAAAAACGTGTGTGTTTTATTGTTATTTCCATACAACAAATTTACTACAAAATTTCTTCTATAAAATTTTTATTAATAACGGAAATGTAAAATTGATTTCAACGCTTTTTTTTGCTGTTTTATTTTCGTGTATTCCTTTACCTTATGGTGTCCTGTCGTAGGAGACATTTATAAACCAAAATCAAGGTAAGGAAATAAATTTTATATATGTATTCCGTTTTTATTATACATTTTTATTTGTTGTTGAGATATAAAACATGAGTAATTTGTTAACAAAAGAAAGTGTCATCCAAATTGTATGTGCGTTTTTAACAATCGCCAGGGGAATGATAATGTGTTGAAAGTAATGTAAATATGTAATTCGTATGTCAAATTTGAAGGCAGTAAAGTGTAAAAGTGTAGACAAATGCAACAAATAATTAGTAGCTAAATATACATTGCATTGGGGAAATAAATATAACAAATTAAATCAAGCAGAAGCATATATTTTTTATATATGGAGCATACTTTTGGGTGTCTAATAGACTATTAAACAATTTTTTGGTCAGTATTAAAGTTATATCAAATTGAACAGAAATTATGTTTTTAAAAGGTATAAAAACACTTATTTTTATAGAACTAATTAAAAAATTTAAAGAAAGTATATTTACTTTGTGAACCGTGGTATAGCAGGTTAGTCATCCTAATTCGATCCCCGGCCAGACAAACTTGAAACAATAAAAAAAATAAAATAAAGCGGCGGTTCTCCTCATAACTCAGCTAGCCACTGGTTATTTAGTATTAGGCTATGAAAAATTTCTCTAAATAATGCATTTACCATTCGGAGCCGGAGTTAAAACATAGGTCCCTTTCAATGAGTCTAAAAATAGAATCGGATGCATTGTCTGAGAGAGGTACCACTTGTTCCAATTGGGATGTTGTCGTGGAAATTATTATTATATTTACTTTGAAATTAACTCAAACCTTGCTTTGGCCTATGTTGCGATTTGAAAAAAAAGTACTGAGGTTTTCGATCCCTGAAAGCTAATACCCACATTTAACCCCTTGACATATTTCCACGAGTCTGAGTCGAGATACAATTTCTGTGCCTAACATGATTATCATGAGTCTGACTCGTTTTGCTACTGTTCTTAAGCATCAAAACTGTGCCCAAATTACCGCATTCGATATCGATCGAAAACTCAGACTTTTAAGCGAATATTGTGAAGTATACTTTAGGGATGTTCAAAGTTACTTTGATGCAAAAAGTTTATTGAAATTTGGTATCCATTTTGATTAGTTTTTAAAAATATATGTTGTTCAATTAAAACTCTTTTACTATAGTTCATCATTTGGCAAATAACTTTTAAATAATTTTGATTATCCTTAATGTATGCTATACAAATGTTTTGGAAATATCTAAGATTTCGATCGATTTTGAATGCCGCAATTTGGCCACTGGTTTGTTTAGTGAAAGTTATATGCGAACAGTTGGAGGAGAAGTTCGTTGCGCTAATTGATACGTCAAGGGGTTAAATGGATACTTTTAGTTATTATTGTGAAGTTTAAAGTTTTGGTGAAAAATTTGTTGTGCAAAATGATTTATGCACATAATTCTCATAATATCCTAGATGTATGCTATAAAAAAAATTACTCAAAATAACTGAGTTTGAATGTTAGAAAATGTCTTAGCCAGAGACTAGATGACATGTATTTTCGCAGTTAATTTAGACGAAAACTTATGCCTTTCAAAGTGTTTTATCCTGTTTGGATTTAAGACCATAATTGAGGACATTCGCACAAAAACATAACAATTGACTTGTAAATCGCTTCGAGTCAATTGGAAAGTTTTTTTTAAATTAGAATATAAAGAAGTGGATTATAGCAGGGGCCAAATTACCGCATACGATATCGATCGAAAACTCAGACTTTTAAGCGAATATTGTGAAGTATACTTTAGGGATGTTTAAAGTTACTTTGATGCAGAAAGTTTATTGAAATTTGGTATCCATTTTGATTAGTTTTTAAAAATATATGTTGTTCAATTAAAACTCTTTTACTATAGTTCATCTTTTGGCAAATAACTTTAAAAAAATATAGTAAGCTGAGCATCTTTTAAATAATTTTGATTTGATTTTTGGAAATATCTAAGATATCAATCGATGCCGTAATTTGGCCCCAGAATTTAAATTCATTTTCATATTTGTCTTCAGCTGTAAGTTGGAGGACAAATCTAAAATTTTTTATGTATTAAGTTTTAGAAAATGTTCCAAACACCCATCGGCATTGTCTTGGAGCCCAATTGTTTCACCTATTTTTCTTCTCAATGTACAATCCGCAATTCTCAGCAGAATTTGATGAATTTCGGCACAAGTCTATTAATTATTCAAAAAAAAAAACGGTCTACTAAATTTGGTTTAAATCAGCTGACTCCTTGGTTACCTGCCTTGAACCGCCATTATTCACCAATTATCTTTCAATGTATAAGCCGCAATTCTCAACAGAAATTCAACACACGTCTATGGTACCTGCCTTGGACACCCATTTTTCACTTATTTTTCTTCTCATTATATAAGCCGCAATTCTCAACAGAATTTGATCAAATTCGGCACTAATTTTAATTGAAATCCGTCCACCCTTTGGGTACCTCCCTTTTACTTACGCTTAAATCCAATTTGATTAAAAAGTTAAGCCTAAACGGCTGCAACACTTTTTGCTTAAATGATGCGCAACAATTTATGTGACTTTTTTCGAAAAATTTTTAACTTTGATTTACCATCGGTAAATTTTAGTGAATTTTATTCGCTCAATCTAAAGAAGAGACTTTCGCCTTTCACCTGCTTATGATGGGAGCACCGATCAAAACCGAGTCAACTTAGTTCTTGGCCAAAGAAAAACGAAAACACTAAATTTTGTAGAGCTTTTTTGATTTCGCGATATCTCCTAAACTGTAAGCGAGACTTAGTTACTTTCTTCTGCAATATAAAACCAAGTTTCTATATCTTAATAAAATCGACATCGAGATTAACTATATTCGATGGAAGAGCTAATGAGTTTGATGAAGACTTTCATCACTTTTCGTTTTAGAACATTAAGCACATTACAATACCTTTTTTATAATACATAGTATACTTTTTCTTTAAAACAGTTATTGATTCTTAATATCTAGATTATTCTCTATAGAACTTCATCATTAGATTTTTTAAAAGCCGTGGTCAAAAAATGCCTGTTTTGCAGCAGAAATACAATAGTGCATCGCCTCAGTGAATCTCAGTGCTTATCATCAGTATAACTCTTTTTTGTACGAATTATTAGGATTATAATTCTGTGGCTTGGTACTAAAAGGGCCAATGTCAATTTTCTGCTGTTTTGAGTTGAAAATTGCATTAGATTCCCTTTGTTACCCTCTTTTATTTGGCTCCCACAGCTAATCTCTGACTTAACTCAGAACAGATTTATGAGGTTTTTTCTGGGCAATGTTACTATGAATTTATATGTGAGATATTTCAGAATTATTTGTATGGCATACTTTAAGGATAATGTTAATAATATATGGGTAAATCCAAAAAATCTTAAACCAAGATCAAAATTTTAAAACTGTCAAAATTACACATGGTCACCTGAAATGTAAAATAAAAACAAGTAAGAAAGTGCTATAGTCGGGCAAGACAGACCATACGATACTCTTCACCACTTAGGTCGAAGGTGTTATTTTTCCTGTATAAAGACAAATATTTGCTAAGTTTGGCCATCATACGAACATTTTGTCAAAACTTATATATTTAAGCTGTTTCCGTCATTTGGACTTATATGAGAGCTAGGGTCAAACGTGAACAGATTTTCTCGAAATTTGGCAAGTTGATTATGGTTTTTACAGGAATTATGTACGCAAAAAATTAACTCAAAATTCTCATTATCTTAAGATTTACGAACATTTTAGTGATATTTGTCTCATTTAGTGCGTTTAGATAGAAGAATTTGTATGGAAGCTATGGTAAAATATTGGCCGATTTCATTCGTACAGTGATCTTGGTTTACTTAAGAAGTATTTGTTTCAAATTGCATACAAAAATATTGATATTTGTGGCTAAAACATCAATTCCGGGAAGTGGGACCTATGGGAGGTACCATAAATAATGAACCGATTTTGACCCATTTCAAAAGCCTTGGTCTCACTCTCAAAAAAATGGTCTGTGTCAAATTTCATCAAATTATCATAAGAATTGCGACCTTTACTTTGATAACATGGTTTACATGGGTTCCAGCCAGCCGTCCAGACGGACTGACATCGCAAAATCGACTCAGAAAGTGATTCTAAGCCTATTGATATACTAAAAGATGGGTCTAAGACAAATATTTCTATGCATTACATACATCAGCACAAACTTATAATAATCTTTCCACGTAAGGTGGTGAAGGGTATAAAAAATATAGTGGTGGTCAATTGTAACGCAAAAAGTTTCATTTTGTAGAGTAGTGTAATTAAACATTATCAAAAACATGTGTTCTATTTCTATATCCATATCTGTAAATTTATAAATTTTTAGAATAAAAACTGTTTTCTACAAAAAATGTCCCTTTGGCAAGTTTTAGGTTTCTTTTATTAGAATCTAATGCTAATATTATTATATCGTCGTGTTGATGACGGAGGCAGAATAGACATACACAGTCTGGGAAAACTTTTCTAATAACAATAACTATAAATAAAATCAATATTGTTTCAAAAGAACTACAATTTTATTGTAAAATAATATACTTTAAATTAATAAAGAAAAGTTTTCGAAGAAATTGGGTAAATGACGCAAGACAAAACATTTCAAATAAAAGAAAAAAAATCAATAGAAAATATGGTGTATACTTTTAGGGGGTTTAAAGTGAAAATTTTATCATAAATATAATTAAATACATTAAAATAGAAATTTCTTAGGTAAATATGTTTATTTTTATAACAATAAGTTAATTTAAATATACATAATTAATTGGTATTTTTTTCAAATTTTTACAAAATAAATGATTATGATATAACTGTGAAACTCCTAAAAGTATACAAAAAATATTTAATATTTATGTTAACTTAATATTTCTGTTGATTTCCATATGTTTTAAATGTAAAGATATGGTTTGAAAACCTGCAATATTGAGGTATGCTTTCAAGAGTATTTTATTGACAAGTAGCCTTTTGTATTTTTATCAAGCTAATAACACTGTGTGACAAAAATTGATTTTATGAAATCATGTTTCCCCTTTTTTCATACAAAGTTCTTTACGTCTATTCTATTAACCTTCCTCAATGCCCTAAATTATTATTATATTTCCTTTCCTTTATATCATCATATATTTATGCCTAAAAATTCCTTGTTTTTCCAATAATAATTTATGTATTCATGTTTTCCCCATAATAATTAAGAAATTATTACAAATAAAACTTTTCGTGGAAAAATACCAATATCATTGCGTGTTCGGAATGGGTTATTGGAGTTCATTAAACGAAGATGTATCGAAATCAATACAAAATATTAAATTGACATGCAATGTATAGCCAATAATGTTCTTTATTTTAATTCAACATAACACGACTTGGCCTCTAATGGCGCTGAAAGTGTAAAAAATTAGGAAAAATAAAACTAATATCAATAGAAAACATAAAAACAGCTTGGGTGTGAAATATCTAATTGATTAAAGGCATAATTTTAGGTATAATAATTAGGACACACCAAACGAGTTGTTTCTAAAAAGCTCTACATATCATGCCTTTTCGTTCCTCCTGAAAGTATGCAACACATTTTTTTTTTATTAGAAAAATTTTCAAATATTTTATATTTTAACAAGAAATGAAAAGTTTTTAAAATTTTCTTTTTTTATAGGAAATTTCTTATTTTTATTGAAAATTTTTCAAAAATTTCCTATTTTTCAAAAATTTCCTATAAAAATAGGAAATTTTTGAAAAATTTCCTATAAAAATGGGAAATTTTTGAAAATTTTCCTATAAAAATTGGAAATTTTTGAAAAATTTCCTATAAAAATAGGAAATTTTTGAAAAATTTCCTATAAAAATAGGAAATTTTTGAAAAATTTCCTATAAAAATGGGAAATTTTTGAAAATTTTCCTATAAAAATTGGAAATTTTTGAAAAATTTCCTATAAAAATAGAAAATTTTTGAAAAATTTCCTATAAAAATAGGAAATTTTTGAAAAATTTCCTATAAAAATAGGAAATTTTTGAAAAATTTTCTATAAAAATAGGAAATTTTTGAAAAATTTCCTATAAAAATAGGAAATTTTTGAAAAAATTCCTATAAAAATAGGAAATTTTTGAAAAATTTCCTATAAAAATAGGAAATTTTTGAAAAATTTCCTATAAAAATAGGAAATTTTTGAAAAATTTCCTATAAAAATAGGAAATTTTTGAAAAATTTCCTTTAAAAATAGGAAATTTTTGAAAAATTTCCTATAAAAATAGGAAATTTTTGACAAATTTCCTATAAAAATAGAAAATTTTTGAAAAATTTCCTATAAAAATAGGAATTTTTTGAAAAATTGCCTATAAAAATAGGAAATTTTTGAAATTTTTTTTTAATATGAAATTTTTGAAAAATTTTTATAGGAAGTTTTTCAAAAATTTCCTATTTTTATAGGAAATTTTTCAAAAATTTCCTATTTTTATAGGAAACTTTTCAAAAATTTCCTATTTTTATAGGAAATTTTTCAAAAATTTCCTATTTTTATAGGAAATTTTTCAAAAATTTTCTATTTTTATAGGAAATTTTTCAAAAATTTCCTATTTTTATAGGAAATTTTTCAAAAATTTCCTATTTTTATAGGAAATTTTTCAAAAATTTCCTATAAAAATAGGAAATTTTTCAAAAAATTCCTATTTTTATAGGAAATTTTTCAAAAATTTCCTATTTTTATAGGAAATTTTTCAAAAATTTCCTATTTTTATAGGAAATTTTTCAAAAATTTCCTATTTTTATAGGAAATTTTTCAAAAATTTCCTATTTTTATAGGAAATTTTTCAAAAATTTCCTATTTTTATAGGAAATTTTTCAAAAATTTCCTATTTTTATAGGAAATTTTTCAAAAATTTCTTATTTTTATAGGAAATTTTTCAAAAATTTCTTATTTTTATAGGAAATTTTTCAAAAATTTCCTATTTTTATAGGAAATTTTTCAAAAATTTCCTATTTTTATAGGAAATTTTTCAAAAATTTCCTATTTTTATAGGAAATTTTTCAAAAATTTCCTATTTTTATAGGAAATTTTTCAAAAATTTCCTATTTTTATAGGAAATTTTTCAAAAATTTCCTATTTTTATAGGAAATTTTTCAAAAATTTCCTATTTTTATAGGAAATTTTTCAAAAATTTCCTATTTTTATAGGAAATTTTTCAAAAATTTCCTATTTTTATAGGAAATTTTTCAAAAACTTCCTATTTTTATAGGAAATTTTTCAAAAATTTCCTATTTTTATAGGAAATTTTTCAAAAATTTCCTATTTTTATAGGAAATTTTCAAAAATTTCCTATTTTTTAGGAATTTTTTCAAAAATTTCCTATTTTTTAGGAATTTTTTCAAAAATTTCCTATTTTTATAGGAAATTTTTCAAAAATTTCCTATTTTTATAGGAAATTTTTCAAAAATTTCCAATTTTATAGGAAATTTTTCAAAAATGTCCTTTTTCTATAGGAAATTTTTCAAAAATGTTCTATTTTTATAGGAAATTTTTCAAAAATTTCCCTTTTCTATAGGAAATTTTTCAAAAGTTTCCTATTTTTATAGGAATTTTTTCAAAAATTTCCTATTTTTTTAGGAATTTTTTTAAACATTTTCTATTTTTATAGGATTTTTTTCCAAAAATTTCCTACTTTTATAGGAACTTTTTCAAAAATTTCTTATTTTTTAAGAAAATTTTACAAAAAGTAAATATATTATAAGAAATTTTTCAAAAATTTCTTATGTTTTAAGAAATTTTTAAAACTAAAATTAGTTACTATTTTAATTATCCTCAAAGTATGCAACATAATTTTAAGTTAATTTTCTCACATTTCGCTTCGTATTGAATTCCTCAATTAAGGCCATGGAAACAAACATTTTAAACTATTTATATTTAATTTTATTTTTCTAGTACTTAAATCTATTCAATAAATAATGACTAAAAAGTTGTTGTTAAAAACATCACTTGTATAGTAGTTACCTGTCATTTAAAAATTTCGAAAATTTTTGAAATTCTTTAATTCTTTGCCTTTCTTACTACTACTTTTAGGCTACAATATAATGGGTATGAGAAAATCGATTCCAATAAAACCCAAAACGCCGTTTTGTCAAGTACAATGACTTCAGTTTCCATTTACTGATTTACTTCTGAGTAAATAAATAAATATTTTAGAAACTGCTTTGTCATTATCATTTATGACACCTTTGAAATAAAGCTTAAGTGCTGTCCATTAGTTATTTTATTTTACTATATTATTTTCACAGCTGTTCTTTTGTGCTATGAAGCTACAAAATGATAGAGTGTTTGGGTTTTCGTGTTTTTTAGATAAAAGTAGAATCATATTGAGGCTGTCAGGGGAGGGATTTTGGCAAATAGTATTGAGGTTATTTTTGGTTGTATTTTCATATACATACATATACATATGTATACTTATTTTATCTGTATACCAGTAGACATCCTAAAAATTTCACTTACATTTGAGTATACCAAAGTTATTTTTATTATTCAGCTACAGACTTTATACATTTTGGTTTCTAAATATTTAATGTCTTAAAGTTTTCGTTGTCATAGGTCAAGTGTTTGTAACTTGAACAGGGCATCAAATTAAAGATTAAGAATATTATACCGACACATGTATGCACTTGTAACTTGTTCAGTTTTCTTTGATCCTTGAAGAATTTTGCTTCCTTGGTAGAAAACTACAAGCCTCAACCATAAATCAAAAAAAAATATTTAAACCGAAAAATCAATATGAAGCAGAAAACTGCTTCAAAATTTGATGATTTTAAGATTACGGAAAAGGTCTTTTTAAAAGATAATAGCCAGAAGCAAAATCCAGAATTTTTTGTAATCCTTACTATAAAATTTCAAATTAATCCAAAAGTCATGCTGTCATCCCTAAAATATAGTGACACTCTTAACCCTTTTAGCTCCGAATGATAGTCTAAAATGAAATAAACAAGTTAGAGTGCTATATAAGGCTGTATCGAATCTTATACCATCATCAAATTGTGTTAAATTTAGAAACACATCTCATATATCTACGAGGGTGCAGCTAATTCAATATGTGGACCAAATTTTAAAAAAAATTGTTACGCAAGTTGGTATTGTTGGTAAAATGTTTGGACTTAATTCGGTTGCAGTAGCTTTAAAGTTTAACATTTTGAAGTATTGTTACGTTTTTCCTTTAAAAACGTTTAAGGAATTCCCTTTTCCAAACAAACGAAAACAAAATTAACTTAACTCATGACTTTATGTAGTTAATAAAAAAAAAAAAATATCAAGTGACTCATTTTGACACTTGCTTTCGTATTGCTGGTAACTTTTTCGAAATAGTGAAACAGAAATTTGTATGAAAATACTTACGTTTTCTTTCGACTTGTTTTTCGACTTATCTTTCGCATTAAATAAAGTTAGTGAAATGAAAAACAAACTTCTTTCATATAGTATAAGAAAGCATTCTTTCGAGATCGTGAAACAGGCTTATAAAAACTTTTATAAATCGTTTTATTAACTTTTTAGAGTTTGTTCACTTTTAACACAAATCGAAGAAACAGTAAACAAACTTGTCGCTTTACAAATATTCTTAGTCTCACTGTTCTCTTATACGCGTCTCAATGAAAACATAATATTCGTTCATCGGTTTCTAGAGTTTCTAGCATTTTCTGCAGACGTAAAGAGCTGCTGTCGTTGATAACAATGTGGCTTACGAAAGTTCATGCATATTCCAATAAATTATCGTATGATCAAGAAAGCACACACACACACATACGTTGTACAAATAGATAATCTGAAGTTAACAGCAACAGTCTCTCTCTCTCTCTGTTGCTTTTAACTTAATGTAGATATAAGAGAAAAATATTGATATACTCTTTACAGCAAGACAAGAGAGACATGTTGCTCTGCTTATAGACATAATCAGAATAACAACAACATCAACAGAACCATTCTAGAAAACTAGGGGAAGAATTTAAAGAAGTGAACTTTGCACAATGGGGCGGATAATTTAAAAATTCGTGACAGTATCCCTGATATTTACTTTGCACAAAATTTAGTCTCATAAATGGGTACATTTTAGCATTAAAAATCTGCTAAATACTTTTCGTTAAGCTTAATATTTAGTTAGAATAAACATGTTGATAGTAATACGATAGGTCGTTATATTTTGTTAGAAGCTCCTAATGCATCTACCGTATATAAAGATTGGACATTGATTGCTTGATATCTAATTTCCTTGGTGCAATTTGAATATGCTGATTGTACCTCCGAATCTTTTTGATTGTAGATATAAAAAGGGGTTGTTATATATATAAAAACTATAGCCAAATGTTGACCTATTGTCACAAACTTTTTACACACTGGTTGGTATTTATATAGAGCTTATTCATGCAAAATTTAGTGGCTTTTATCAAAACTGTTATAGTTTGTCATTTATTACCATATGGTCAAATGTGAACCCAATTTGAATACCAAAATTTTGCAAGACGTAAAGAATGTATTTGTTAGATTTTAGTGACCTAGTACGTTTTGTTAAGGAGCTATCGTGCGTTCAACATTCAGACATTCAGACAGACAGTTAGACAGACAGACAGACAGACAGACAGACAGAGGGATAGACAGACAGAGGAATTGACTGACGGTCACCACTCAATCGTCTTAGTATTGCATAAGATTTCAGAATATATATCAATATACATATATATACATATGTACATTAGAGTGTACAGAAAAACCTATCATTTAACATTTGACCCAAATAATTCAAATACAAAGTTTCATTCAGATCGGATGTCGGGAAAGCGTATCGACTTGGCTCCAACATTTAGACATGCCAGTTATATGGGAAAAATAAGGGATTTCGTCAAACGTTTGAAAAAAATTTCCACTAGGGATACATTTGCAAAAAAGCATAAGACTGGAAACTAAATGGGCTTTCCAATGAGTTAAAAGCTTTACTTACAAAATGGTTAAGTTTACAAAACTTAAGATATCAGGTAGACTTGACATCTTTAAAAAAAACCATGAAAGTTTTGGTAACAGTTCAAAAACTAAACAAATTTATTTCAATCTTCTTTAAACTTTACTCTTTCAAAATTTGGTTGCCATATGGCAATATCGACTCATTTCCCTGTAGTTGCTACTTTAAAATCTATAGAAAAATTTCCATAGAAAAATTTTTATAGAAAATTTCTATAGAAAAATTCATATAGAAAAGTTTCTATAGAAAAATTTCTATAGGAAAATTTCTATTGAAAAATTTCTATAGAAAAATTCTATGGAAAAATTTCTATAGAAAAATATCTATAGAAAAATTTCTATAGAAAAATTTCTATAGAAAAATTTCTATAGAAAATTTATATAGAAAAATTTCTATAGAAAAATTTGTATAGAAAAATTTCTAAAAAAAATTTCTATAGAAAAATTTCTATAAAAAAATTTCTATAAACAAATTTCTATAAAAAAATTTCTATAGAAAAATTTCTATAGAAAAATTTCTATAGAAAAATTTCTATAGAAAAATTTCTATAGAAAAATTTCTATAGAAAAATTTCTATAGAAAAATTTCTACAGAAAAATTTCTATAGCAAAATTTCTATAGAAAATTTTCTATAGAAAAATTTATATAGAAAATTTATATAGAAAAATTTCTATAGAAAAATTTGTATAAAAAAATTTCTAAAGAAAAATTTCTATATAAAAATTTCTATAGAAAATTTTTAAAGAAAAATTTCTATAGAAAAATTTCTATAGAGAAATTTCTATAGGAAAATTTCTATAGAAAAATTTCTATAGAAAAATTTCTACAGAAAAATTTCTGTAAAAAAAAATTCATATAAAAAAATTTCTGCAGAAAAATTTCTATAGACAAATTTTTATAGAAAAATTTCTTCAGAAAAACTTCTATAAAAAAAATTTTTAAAGAAAAATTTCTGTACAAAAATTTTTGCAGAAAAATTTCTATACAAAAATTTATAGAGAAAAATTTCTATAGAAAAATTTCTTAAAAAAAATTTCTATATAAAAATTTCTTTAAGAATGTTTCTATAGAAAAATTTCTATAGAAAAATTTCTATAGAAAAATTTCTATAAAAAAATTTCTATAAACAAATTTCTATAGAAAAATTTCTATAGAAAAATTTCTAAAGAAAAATTTCTATATAAAAATTTCTATTGAAAATTTCTAAAGAAAAATTTCTATAGAAAAACTTCTATCGTAAAGTTTCTATAGAGAAATTTCTATAGGAAAATTTCTATAGAAAAATTTCTATAGAAAAATTTCTACAGAAAAATTTCTATAAAAAAAATTCATATAAAAAAATTTCTGCAGAAAAATTTCTATAGACAAATTTTTATAAAAAAATTTCTTCAGAAAAACTTCTATAAAAAATTTTAAAGAAAAATTTCTATAAAAAAATTTCTACAGAAAAATTTCTATAGAATAATTTCTTTAAAAAAATTTCTATATACAAATTTCTTTAAGAATGTTTCTATAAAAAAATTTCTTAAGAAAAATTTCTATAGAAAAATGTTTATAGAAAAATTTCTGTATAAAAATTTTTATAGGAAACTTTCCGTAGAAAAATTTCTAGAGCAAAATTTCTGTAGAAAAGTCTCTATAGAAAATTTTCTACAGAAAAATTTCTATAGAAAATTTTCTACAGAAAAATTTCTAAAGAAAAATTTCTATGGAAAAATTTCTATAGGAAAATTTCTATAGAAAAATTTTTGTAGAAAAATTTCTATAGAAAAATTTCTAAAGAAAATGTTCTATAGAAAAATTTTTATGGAAAAATTTCTATAGAAAAATTTGTTCGGAAATTTTTCTGTAAAAAAATTTCTGTAGAAAAATTTCTTAAGCAAAATTTCTATAGAAAAACTTCTATAAAAAATTTTTGTAGAAAAATTATTTAGAAAAATTTCTATAGAAAAATGTCTATAGATGAATTTCTAAAGAAAAATTTCAATAGAAAAATTTCTATAAAAAAAATTCTATAGAAAATTTTCTATACAACAATTTCTGTAGAAAAATTTCTATAGAAAAATTTTATAGAAAAATTCTATAGAAATATATGTTCTAATCAGACTATTGCATATAGTGTATTTAGACTATAGCCAGTATTCTATTCAAACTATAGCCTATTTATATTACAGCCTATAGTCTATTCCGACTGTGGTCTCTTCAGACTACTGTCTATAGTCTGAATAGGCTATAAACTATTCAGAACATAGAAATTAGTCTATTCAGAAAAACTATTATCTACTTGTATGAACAAATTTAACCAACAAATAATTTTTTGTAGGTCAAAGTTTATTGACCTTCCCCTTCCATTTCAACCCTAACACTTTAACATTTTCGTGAAATATATTATTTAGTGCATATTTTTCTTTGTAATATCTATTTTCACTTATACCTTTTGAATAATTCATTAACCCGAAATTGTTTCTTGCTCCTACATATTTCGAAAAAAAAAAATTCATGCCTCATCTGCTCCCAGAAAGGGGAAGGTGTGAAAATAATTTTGAAGCCTTTTGTGTCTATCATAAACAAAAAAATATGACAATGATAAATATTTTTCTTTAGACTTCAGGGTTTGTTGTAGTCTTAAGAGTTATACTCTACTCTTTTACTAAGATTTTCTTTCCTTCCCTCTTAGATTTAAAGGCAAGTTTGTTTTTCGTTTAAGTGATGAAATAAGAAAAATATTTACAGGACTATTGAATTTCTAAGATACTTACTCTTACACCTTTTTTGCAAAAGGCAATAACTAATAAAATACTTTTAAGATTTTTTAAGTGATGTTGTTTAAATTGTGGCTAAGTATAAGAAAATTTATGATGTATTGAATTTTCAATATTTTTACTTAGCTCCTTTTGCGTATAAGTATTTCTTGCATGGCTACACTGAGTGGGTGCTACTGCTACACGTGCAAAAACTCTTCTTTTTGTTCAAAGTGTTAAAAGTAAACATATTTCATTTCCATCCATTTTAATAGCAAAGAAATTTATCTTTGGGTATTATTTTTCTTAAGATACTTAACTCTTCTGTTTATTTGTCAAAGTGTATATCATATGTTTGAATTGAGATTTCTATCTATTTTTGTCTCTTAAGTAAAGAAAGCCTTTGAGCTATGGTATACAAAAAAAGGAAACAAAGAAATATTGCATGAAATTAAACTTGAGACCTTTTGGAATAAGAACAAAAAAACGTGAAATTATAAAAAATGTGACAATAAAAACACTTAAGATATCAGGTAGACTTGACATCTTTAAAAATACCATAAAAGTTTTACTAAAAGTTTAAAAACTAAATAAATTTATTTCAATCTTCTTTAAACATCACCCTTTCATAATTTTGTTGCCATATGGCAATATCATTAAAATAAAAAATTTATAGAAAAACGTATAAGAAAAAATTCTATAGAAAATTTTGTATAGAAAAATTTCTATATAAAAACTTCTATAGAAAAATTTCTAAAGAAAAATTTCTATAGAAAAATTTCTATAAAAAAATTTCTATAGAAAAACTTTTATAGAAAAATCTCTATAGAATAATTTCTATAGAAAATTTTGTATAGAAAAATTTCCATAGAAAAATTTCTATAGAAAAATTCCTATAGAATAATTTCTATATAAAAAAATTTGTGTAGAAAAATTTCTATAAAAAAATATCTATAGAAAAATTTCTATAGAAAAATTTCTATAGAAAAATTTCTATAGAAAAATTTCTATAGAAAAATTTCTATAGAAAAATCTCTATAGAAAAATTTCTATAGAAAAATTTCCATAGAAAAATTTCTATAGAAAAATTTCTATAGAAAAATTTCTATAGAAAAATTTCTATAGAAAAATTTCTATAGAAAAATTTCTATAGAGAAATTTCTATAGAATAGTTTCTATAAAAAAAATTTCTATAGAAAAATTTCTCAAGAAAAATTTGTTAAGAAAAATTTCTATAGAAAAACTTCTACGAAAAATTTCTTTAGAAAAATTTCTATAGAAAAATTTCTATAGAAAAATTTCTAAAGAAAAATTTCTATAGAAAAATTTCTATAGAAAAATTTCTATAGAAAAATTTCTATAGAAAAATTTCTATAGAAAAATTTCTATAGAAAAATTTCTATAGAAAAATTTCTAAAGAAAAATTTCTATAGAAAAATTTCTTTAGAAAAATTTCTATAGAAAAATTTCTATAAAAAAATTTCTATAGAAAAATTTCTATAGAAAAATTTCTAGAGAAAACTTCCTATAAAAAATTTCTATAGAAAAATTTCTTTAGAAAAATTTCTATAGAAAAATTTCTATAGTAAAATTTCTATAGAAAAATTTCTATACTAAAACTTCGTTAAAAAATTTCTATAGAAAAATTTCATTAAAAAAAATTTCTGTATAAAAATTTCTTTAAAAAAGTTTCTATAGAAAAATTTCTATAGAAAAATTTCTATAGAAAATTTTATAGAAATATTTCTATAGAAAAATTTCTATTAAAAAATTTATTTAAAAACTATTTCTATAGAAAAATTTCTATAAAAAAATTTCTAAAGAAAAATTTCTATAGAATAATTTCTATATAAAAAATTTCTGTAGAAAAATTTCTATAGAAAAATTTCTATAGATAATTTTCTTTAGAAATTATTCTATAGAAATTTTTTTATAGAAATTTTTATATAGAGATTTCTCAATAGAAATCTTTCTATAGATATTTTTCTATAGGAATTTTTCTATAGAAATTTTTCTATAGAAATTTGTCTATAGAAATTTTTCTATAGAAATTTTTCTATAGAAATTTTTCTATAGAAATTTTTCTATAGAAATTTTTCTATAAATTTCGATAAAAAAATTTCTATAGAAAAATTTCTATAAAAAAATTCTATAGAAAAATTTCTTTAGAAAAATTTCTATAGAAAAATTACTATAGAAAAATTTCTATAGAAAAAATTCTATACTAAAATTTCGTTAAAAAATTTCTATAGAAAAATTTCATTAAAAAAATTTCTATATAGAAATTTCTTTAAAAAAGTTTCTATAGAAAAATTTCTATAGAGAATTTTATAGAAAAATTTTATAGAAATTTTTCTATAGAAAAATTTCTATTAAAAAATTTATTTAAAAAAAATTTCTATAGAAAAATTTCTATAGAAAAATTTCTTTAGAATAATTTCTATAAAAAAATTTCTATAGAAAAATTTCGTTGGAAAAATTTCTATAGAAAACTTTATCTAGACATCTTTCTGAAGAAAATTTTCTATAAAAAAATTTCTATAGAAGAAGTTCTATAGAAAATTTTCTATAGAAAAATGTTTATAGAAAAATTTCTATAGAAAAATTTTTATACAAAAATTTCTATAGAAACATTTCTATATTAAAATTTATAAAAAATGTTCTATGGTAAAATTGCTATAGAAAAATTTCTATATAAAAATTTCTTTACAAAAATTTCTATAGAATAATTTCTATAGAAAAATTTCTATAGAAAATTTCTATAGAAAAATTTCTATAGAAAAATTTCTATAGAAAAATTTCTATAGAAAAATTTCTATAGAAAAATTTCTATAGAAAAATTTCTATAGAAAAATTTCTATAGAAAAATTTCTATGGAAAAATTTCTATAGAAAAATTTCTATAGAAAAATTTCTGTAGAAAAATTTCTATAGAAAAATTTCTGTAGAAAAATTTCTATAGAGAAATTTCTATAGAATAGTTTCTATAAAAAAAATTTCTATAGAAAAATTTCTCAAGAAAAATTTGTTATGAAAAATTTCTATAGAAAAACTTCTACGACAAATTTCTTTAGAAAATTTTCTATAGAAAAATTTCTATAGAAAAATTTCTAAAGAAAAATTTCTATA
This sequence comes from Stomorhina lunata, assembly GCA_933228675.1. Classification (NCBI taxonomy): domain Eukaryota; kingdom Metazoa; phylum Arthropoda; class Insecta; order Diptera; family Rhiniidae; genus Stomorhina; species Stomorhina lunata. The sequence continues at coordinate 105,267,911 of OW121742.1, forward strand.
GAAAAATTTCTATAGAAAAATTTCTGTAGAAAAATTTCTATAGAAAAATTTCTATAGAAAAATTTCTATAGAAAAATTTCTATAGAAAAATTTCTATAGAAAAATTTCTATAGAAAAATTTCTATAGAAAAATTTCTATAGAAAAATTTCTATAGAAAAATTTCTATAGAAAAATTTCTATAGAAAAATTTCTATTAAAAAATTTATTTAAAAAAAATTTGTATAGAAAAATTTCTATAGAAAAATTTCTATAGAAAAATTTCTATAGAAAAATTTCTATAGAAAAATTTCTATAGAAAAATTTCTATAGAAAAATTTCTATAGAAAAATTTCTATAGAAAAATTTCTATAGAAAAATTTCTATAGAAAAATTTCTATAGAAAAATTTCTATAGAAAAATTTCTATAGAAAAATTTCTATAGAAAAATTTCTATAGAAAAATTTCTATAGAAAAATTTCTATAGAAAAATTTCTATAGAAAAATTTCTATAGAAAAATTTCTAAAGAAAAATTTCTATAGAAAAATTTCTTTAGAAAAATTTCTATAGAAAAATTTCTATAAAAAAATTTCTATAGAAAAATTTCTATAGAAAAATTTCTAGAGAAAACTTCCTATAAAAAATTTCTATAGAAAAATTTCTTTAGAAAAATTTCTATAGAAAAATTTCTATAGTAAAATTTCTATAGAAAAATTTCTATACTAAAACTTCGTTAAAAAATTTCTATAGAAAAATTTCATTAAAAAAAATTTCTGTATAAAAATTTCTTTAAAAAAGTTTCTATAGAAAAATTTCTATAGAAAAATTTCTATAGAAAATTTTATAGAAATATTTCTATAGAAAAATTTCTATTAAAAAATTTATTTAAAAACTATTTCTATAGAAAAATTTCTATAAAAAAATTTCTAAAGAAAAATTTCTATAGAATAATTTCTATATAAAAAATTTCTGTAGAAAAATTTCTATAGAAAAATTTCTATAGATAATTTTCTTTAGAAATTATTCTATAGAAATTTTTTTATAGAAATTTTTATATAGAGATTTCTCAATAGAAATCTTTCTATAGATATTTTTCTATAGGAATTTTTCTATAGAAATTTTTCTATAGAAATTTGTCTATAGAAATTTTTCTATAGAAATTTTTCTATAGAAATTTTTCTATAGAAATTTTTCTATAAATTTCGATAAAAAAATTTCTATAGAAAAATTTCTATAAAAAAATTCTATAGAAAAATTTCTTTAGAAAAATTTCTATAGAAAAATTACTATAGAAAAATTTCTATAGAAAAAATTCTATACTAAAATTTCGTTAAAAAATTTCTATAGAAAAATTTCATTAAAAAAATTTCTATATAGAAATTTCTTTAAAAAAGTTTCTATAGAAAAATTTCTATAGAGAATTTTGTAGAAAAATTTTATAGAAATTTTTCTATAGAAAAATTTCTATTAAAAAATTTATTTAAAAAAAATTTCTATAGAAAAATTTCTATAGAAAAATTTCTTTAGAATAATTTCTATAAAAAAATTTCTATAGAAAAATTTCGTTGGAAAAATTTCTATAGAAAACTTTATCTAGACATCTTTCTGAAGAAAATTTTCTATAAAAAAATTTCTATAGAAGAAGTTCTATAGAAAATTTTCTATAGAAAAATGTTTATAGAAAAATTTCTATAGAAAAATTTTTATACAAAAATTTCTATAGAAACATTTCTATAGAAAAATTTATAAAAAATGTTCTATGGTAAAATTGCTATAGAAAAATTTCTATATAAAAATTTCTTTACAAAAATTTCTATAGAATAATTTCTATAGAAAAATTTCTATAGAAAATTTCTATAGAAAAATTTCTATAGAAAATTTCTATAGAAAAATTTCTATAGAAAAATTTCTATAGAAAAATTTCTATAGAAAAATTTCTATAGAAAAATTTCTATAGAAAAATTTCTATAGAAAAATTTCTATAGAAAAATTTCTATGGAAAAATTTCTATAGAAAAATTTCTATAGAAAAATTTCTGTAGAAAAATTTCTATAGAAAAATTTCTGTAGAAAAATTTCTATAGAGAAATTTCTATAGAATAGTTTCTATAAAAAAAATTTCTATAGAAAAATTTCTCAAGAAAAATTTGTTATGAAAAATTTCTATAGAAAAACTTCTACGACAAATTTCTTTAGAAAATTTTCTATAGAAAAATTTCTATAGAAAAATTTCTAAAGAAAAATTTCTATAGAAAAATTTCTATAGAAAAATTTCTGTAGAAAAATTTCTATAGAAAAATTTCTATAGAAAAATTTCTATAGAAAAATTTCTATAGAAAAATTTCTATAGAAAAATTTCTATAGAAAAATTTCTATAGAAAAATTTCTATAGAAAAATTTCTATAGAAAAATTTCTATAGAAAAATTTCTATTAAAAAATTTATTTAAAAAAAATTTGTATAGAAAAATTTCTATAGAAAAATTTCTATAGACAAATTTTTAAAGAAAATTTTCTATAGAAAAATTTCTATAGAAAAATTTCTATAGAAAAATTTCTATAGAAAAATTTCTATAGAAAAATTTCTATAGAAAAATTTCTATAGAAAAATTTCTATAGAAAAATTTCTATAGAAAAATTTCTATAGAAAAATTTCTATAGAAAAATTTCTATAGAAAAATTTCTATAGAAAAATTTCTATAGAAAAATTTCTATAGAAAAATTTCTATAGAAAAATTTCTATAGAAAAATTTCTATAGAAAAATTTCTATAGAAAAATTTCTATAGAAAAATTTCTGTAGAAAAATTTCTACAAAAAAAATTTCATTAGAAAATTTTCATTAGAAAATTTTCTGTAGAAAAATTTCTATAGAAAAATTTCTATAAAAAAATTTCTATAGCTAAATTTCTATAAAAAAATTTCTATAGATAAATTTCTTTAAAAAAGTTTCTATATAAAAATTTCTTAAAAAAACTTCTATAGAAAAATTTCTACATAAAAATTTCTATAGAAAACTTTCTATAGAAAAATTTCTATAGAAAACTTTTTATAGAAAAATTTCTATAGAAAAATTTGTATAGAAAATTTTCTAAAGAAAAGTTTTTATAGAAAATTTTAATTTTTGTTAAAGATATAGTTTGAATTTCCTTAAAGCAAAAACTTCTTTAGAAGGATGTGTAATCCTTTAAACAGCTAGAAAAAAAAAATACCCAACCAATTTCGTGCACTTTACATTAAAACGACAACCATACACAACTTTAATTATATAAAAACCATCAGTTTTTGGTTTTTTAACCAAAAATGATCAACCAACACACATGCAATAGCAAAAAACAAGGACAACGACTTGATAAGGACTCAAAAGCTAAATACACACATACTTACGTACATCACTTATCAAAATACTCTTGTCATGTTCCTGAGCACTTGTGCTTATGTGTGTGTTGAGACAACAAACAATACCATTCAATGTTAACGTGGCAAAAAGATAAAAAAAAAACTATTAACAATGAAAATTCTACTGGTAGCGAAAGAAGTAGAGGAAGAAGCTTAAAAAACTCTGTTTTATCATTAACACAATATCATTGTTTATACAATGTTAAAATATAAATATGTTAGTATGTATTTTCAATAAAAAAGGACATGCATGTGCATGCAAAAACAGAATTATATGTGTATATGTATGTGTGTGTAAGTAAAAGTTTTAACACGCACATATACTTAAATAAACAAATATTGTATTTATAATAAAAGTCTTATATCAGCGTCTATGTTAAAGAGAATGTATGTAAACACTTGTGTAAATATACTTATCGTATGTATACTTTGATGTACAGATACAAACATACATATCACTCGTTCCATAGAATAAAGGCATAACTTGAAAAATTGTATTTACATCATACTTAGATTTATTGTAAAGGAACTTTTCTTTAAACATTTTTCGTCAAATTGAATATTGAAGCACATGATGAGGACTCTAATTTTTTATAATATTCGAATTTTGACTTATACTGTTATTTATATAAATAAGTGTTATATACTTATTTACGTGTTTGAATACTCTTATGCATATATAATATTTAACATAAACATGAAAGACATACAAAAACTTGAATTAAAAAAGTTTGAAAATATTTTTTAACACAAGTATAATTTTCACATCAATTTTTCATCCGCAACATAAAGTTATACACAAAGAAATAAATGTTAGTGTGACACCTTTAAGTATAACGATTGACGCAGAATCACTTTCTGAGCCATTTAACGATATCCAACTGTTTGCCGGACTGCAAGCAGTCATGGCTGTATATGCAAAAATGGTAGTTAAAATACAGGTCGTAGTTTTGAAACATTTAAAGTTGCTATTAAAGTTCGATCTAATCGGTCTAGTATGTGCGTTACGTCTCATAGGACAGCCTGTAGAATAGAAGATTTGACCCTTAAAGTCAATATACTTTAATAATAGTACCTGGTTGACCGAGCCTTGCTCGGAACTTTATGATAAGCATTTTGAGGCAAATTTTAATGTTTTTATATATTTTATATTATAAAGTGCTAAAATTAATTTAGAGGAAAGACATTGTACAAATATTCAGTTAATTTTGAATTATTTTATTTATTTTGTCAGACCAACACATAGTTTGCATAGTTTACAGTTTAACTCATTTTGAATAATTTTGGAAATTATTCATACCAACAGAAACCTCCGTCGACTCATGCGCAACAACTTTGCTAAAGATTATAGTATGGTCGAATGTACAGTTTACGATTTAATTCATTTTGAGTAGTTTGCAGTGGCGCCACCTGAAGTTGTTCATAACATATAAGAAACCTTTGTCTGCTTATTCGTAACAAGTTTGCTTATGATTATAACATGATCACTTTGAGTAATTTTCTGTGGCGCCACCTGTCGGACTTTGCTCATTCCAATTCATAAACCTTCTTCGGCTTATCCGTAATAACTTTGCTGAAGATTATATCATGATTAAATGTACAGCTTACGATTAAATTGACTTTTAATAAATTTCAGTGGCGCCACCTGTCGAAATTTCTTCATAGCAACTAAGAAACCTTCGTCGGCTCATGTGCAACAACTTTGCTAAAGATTGTAGCATGATTAAATGTACAGATTACGATTAAATTGACTTTGAGTAAGTTTCTGTAGCGCCACCTGTCGGAAATTATTCATACCAACTAAAAAGCCTTCGCCGGCTCATGCGCTACAACTTTGCTAAAGATCATAGCATGATCAAATATACAGTTTACGATTTAATTAATTTTTAGTATTTTTCATTGGCGCCATCTGTCGGAAATTAGTCTTATCAATTTAAAAACCTTCACCGGCTTATCCGCAACATCTTCGCTAAAGAGCATAACATGATCAAATTCACAGTTTACTATTCTATAAAGAACATACATACAGACAAACATTCATTTGTTTAAAATAATACTAATTTTTCCCCCTATTTCTTCCCTAATTTCTAAAAGTTACATATGCATATTTGGTACTTTTTTGGTGCCAATTAAATTCGGTACATTTTATTAAAACGCATTTAACATAATGTTCCTATTCATATTACTTTGGAGATGTTAAGTCATCATTTTATCCCTTTTTTACCCATTTTGGCTCCAAAATCAAAAAAGTGCCAAATACGTGTTTCATGTTTCTTTTACATCTATTGATTGCAGTGCAAAGTTTCTTTCTATATTCTTTAGTTTAAAATATAAGAGTGGGTTCAAAAGGTACAAAAAAAAACTATTTTCACCCTTTTTCACCCCCTATCGGACATAGTTTCAAAAAAGTACCAAGCACCTGTCCGCTTATTTTCATAGTTGTTTAAAACTTTAATTTTAATTTTGTTTCTATACCTATTACTTTAGGAGATATAGTGTTTTCGATTTTTTCCCCTTTTTACCCGTTTTTACCCTCTTAGAGCAAAAGTTCTACCTACACATCAAAACGGATACCCACTGTTCAAATTTTATCAAAATCGTTAGAGCCGTTTTCGAGATAGCCATTCTATATATATATATACATATATATATACGTATATATATATTCTTAAACGAGCAATAATTGTATGTATTTATATATATACATACAATTATTGCTCGTTTAAGAATATAAGAAAGATAAGAATATAAGAAAGATAAGATAAGAATATAAGAAAGATAAGAAAGCAATACTTTGGTAATGGCAAGTACTCTGGTAACTGATTACCGTGTAATGACTACAGCATACCCTCCGAATAACTAATGAGTTATTACATAAGTACTTATTTGTAATTAAGGTGGCAATTTAAACTGAATGGCCCGGGTTCAAATCCCACCAAAAATTTGGAAAACCAACTCACGGTAATGAAAAAATATCACTATGAGTCAATTTTGATTATGTAGGAGATATTGTATACCAAACACGGTTCTGATTGGTCTTAACTTGGTAAGCCCAACTTATCTGGGTCATCCTTCATCTAAACTGTGGACAGTGGCGTCCTCGTGGTATCACCGGGGGAACTAGTTTAACACCCCTTGATGTAGTGAGCTAACATGAACCGAGAGTTATCCCATAAGATCGATAAAAAATGGGTTAGGACGACGGGCTAGCAACCCTCTCTTGGAAAAAACAATTACTATGAAGAGGCTAAAATTAGGATGAAAATGTCAAACAACCTAATGTTAGAAGAGGGTGTCCGAAACTTCGATGGAAAGACCAAGTAGAGGAAAATTTTTCAAAGCTTGGCCTATAAAATTGGAGAATATTCGCACAAGATCGAAGTATAATAGAATTCTAAAATATATGTAATATATGTAACTATGGACCATTTAAGTAAGTAAGAGTCAATGTTATATAAAAACTTATACAGATATAAATTGATTAAATTTAAAAATAATTAAAAAACTTCTTAATTGTTTATTAAGCATTAAACATTTACAAAAAAAATCGTATAGAAATATTTTTTCAAAAAAAGCAGAGAAAAACAAAGTTATTGTCACATGATTTTGGATCTAAAAATAAAAATTGTATATATTAATTATATTTAAGCTGCTTAGTCTTCAACATATGAAGTAGCTCAGTGGAAGAGTCTCCACCTGGCAGTCGTAGGGGTCTGGGTTCGATCCCCCATGGGGTCAGAAAACAAAATTTTGTATTTCGTCAAAAAATATATTTTTTTAAATAAAACAACAACAAAACCAGTTTTTGTTGTTGTTTTCCAATTGCTTACCCAAGTCATTACTTTTCTGCAATTGGTAAGTACTTGCCTACAATGACATCCCCATGTTAATGTAATGACTTAAATAGTGACTGAGTAAGTAGTTCGTGTTCAATAGTTTAGCTGTATAACTCATTATTGGGTAATGAAAAGTTTTGCTGGGTACATATGGGCAAATCCGAAAAATATTAAACCAAGGACAAAATTTTAAAACTATCAAAATCGCGTATTTGTGTTTATGGAAAAATTTACCATTTATTGATCTTTTACAATATGTAATGGATACAATTTTTGATTGCTCTGTTCGTGAATGGCAGGCCTTTATTTGCACCCATCTCGAATTTTTATACATTTTTTAAAATTATAGATTTTTTAAAAGTTCATAAGAATCGCAAAAACATCCATTTAGGCACCAAGTTTCAGTAGAGGCTCAAAGTCTGCTTAATTTTATACAACTAGATGTAAAAGACCCAATTACAAGTAATTGGAGTGATATAAATGATGTCAAGTTAAAAAAGGTGTGTAGCGTCCGTCACAGAAATAAAGTTTTTTTTTTTTAATTTGACTAGTGCAATTTTTCTTTTTTCTCCAATTTAACTTGGTTCGTAAAGAGAAATTATAGTATGCTTTACATTAGGCTTAAAATATATAGATATATACCCAGCAAAACTTTGGTAATGGCAAGTACTCTGATAACTGGTTACCTTGTAACGACTACAGCATACCATCCGAATAAATAATAAGTTATTACAGAAGTACTTATTTGTTATTAAGATGGTAATTTAAACTGAATGGCCCCGGTTCAAATCCCACCAAGGGCAACAATTTTTTTTAGTTTTTTTTATTAAAAGAGTCTTTTTAAATGATTTTTGAATTTTAAGAACTTAAATATTATCTTCTGTAAAAAAAATTTGTAAAACTAACTCACGTTAATGAAAAAATACCATCATGAGTCAATTTTGATTATGCAGGGGATGTTGAATACCAAACACGATTCTAATTGGTCTTAACTTTTTAAGACCAACTTATCTGGGTCATCCTTCATCTCAACTGTGGACACACACCTCCTCATGGTATCACCCGGGGAGCTAATTTAACACCCATTAATATTGTGAGTTAACATGTTCCGAGAGTTGTCCCATAAGATCGATAAAAATAGGTTAGGATTACGGGCTAGTAACCCTCTCTTGAAAAAAAATACAATGAAGAGGATAAAATTAGAATTGAAATGTTCCACTACCTAATATTAGAGGAGGATGTCCGAAACTTCGATAGAAAGACCAAGTAGAAGAACATTTTTCAAAGCTTGGCCTATAAAAAAAAAGAATATTCGCACAAGATCGAAATCCATGGAATTCTAAAATATGCTCGGACTTTGACCTTAACAGGTTGTAACATTTAAGTAAGTAAGAGTCAATCTTATGCAAAAACTAATACAAAAAAGAAGATTTAAATTGTTTAAGTTTTAAAATAATTTTAAAAAAGTTTTAAAATAATTACAAAAAATCGTATAAAAATATTTTTCCAAAAATTACAACAAAGCAAAAAAAAGCAGGGAAAACAAAGTTATTTTCACATGATTTTGGATCTAAAAATAAAAATTGTTTATATTAATTATAAGCTGCTAAGTTTTCAACATATGAAGTAGCTCAGTGGGTTCGAGCCCCAATGGGATCATAAAAAAAAATTTGTATTTCGATTAAAAATATATGTTTTTAATAAAGCAACAACAAAAAAGTTGTTGCTGTTGTTGTTGTTGCTTTCAAATTGCTTACCCAAGTCATTACTTTTCTGCAATTGGTAAGTACTTGCCTCCAATGACATCCCCATGTTAATGTAATGACTTAAACAGCGAATGAGTAAGTAGTTCGTGTTCAATAGTTTAACTGTTTAACTCATTATTTGGTAATGAAAAGTTTTACTGGGTATATATAGCATTTTACAGAATAATATGTATAGAAAAGTGTGTAGCATCCGTCACAGTACATATTTTTACAAAATTATGTGAAATATTAAATTGTGCCCAAAAATCGCATTTTAACCTTGAACGTGAAAAGGAATGAGATGAAAGTCGGGAACAAATAAAACCATTATTTTCACTGATTAACATTTATCTTATTTGTCTAGAATTTAAATTAACATTTTTGAATACAGAAGAGTTAATTTTTTGTATTAAATGTAACTTTTTAACATTACTTTGTAATTATAACAGTAGGATCACTTTCTGAGTCGATTTAGCGATGTTAGTCCGTCCCTCCGTCTGGCTGGAACCCCATGTAAACATTGCTATCAAAGTACAGGTCGCTATTCTAAAGATAATTTTATAAAATTTAATACAGACCATTTTTTTGATAGTGCAACCATGGCTATTGCAATTCGTCAAAAAATCGGTAAAATATTTATGGTACTTCGCATAGGTCCCACTTCCGGAATTGACATATTTTTCACAAATATCAATATTTTTTAATGAAATTTTAAACAGATACTGTTTATTTAAACCTAAATCACTGTACCAAATTTCGTTGAAATCGGTCTACATTTGATCGTAGCTCCCATACAAACTCTTCTGTCAAAACGCACTAAATGAGGCAAAAGTAACTAAAACGCTCGTAAATCTGAAGATAATAAGAATTTGAAGTTTTTTTTGCGTACATAATTTTTATAATAACTGTAATTAATTTGCCAAATCTCGAAATAATCGGTTCCCTAACTTTCATATAAGTCCAAATGACGGAAACAGCTAAGTTAAGCATAGCTAAGTTTTGATAATATATATAAAATTGTATTCTTCTAAATATTTTTAATTAAATATCTCCCCCCTAAAAGGCTTAACATATGAACCATAAATGGCCTTCCTTTTCAAGCTTTAAAATATAAATCATTTTGTTCATTTTTTTGTAGAAAACTCTTGAAAACTTACCTTAATGGTCGCTATGCTGCCAGCCAATGCAAAAATATTGCACAACATATGATACGAAGCCATGAGCAAAGTGAGCGCATGGGTTAAATGACTCAAAATCAATTGGACACTAAAGTAACAAATTGATAGAATCAAGATAATATAGAGGAGTGACGGCTGAAAGCGTTCCATAAAATTTTTTAAAGGCATTTTGGCGGGCCAATGATGGAGATTTTATACAATTGTTGTAAAAAAAGTGGCTAATGTTGTGGTGAATGGTTTTTTGTTGTTGATAAAAGCAGAGAAATAATATGAATTTTCAACAGGAAATAAAACAAAAATATAAAAAAGAAAATTAAAAAAAATATAAAAAATGACTTAAAAATATTTAATATAAAGATATTTAATCTTAAGACTTTGAACGCATATCTTAAATTCATAGGAAATTTTTAAAACAATTCTTATTATTCTAAAAAAATTTGCAAAAAAAATGCATATTAAAAAAAAATTATCAAAAATTTCAAGCAACATGTTGCTGCAACAATTTTTTTTACACCAAAAATGAAGAAATTTCTTTGAACTCATTAAAAAAATACAAATAAAAAAAATATAAAAGAAATTATAGCTTTTAGTGCTCTATATACAAGTTAGCGCTTAGCAACATGTTGCCGCAACATTTTCATTTTACCAGAAATAACAAAATGTGTCTTAAAATTAATTTTAAAATAGCTTAAATTAATGAGTAATGAAAGAAAATAAGATTTTTATAGCAAAAATTTTATGCAACATGTTGCTGCAACATTTTTGTACTTAGAAAATTAAGAAATTTCTTTGGACTCAACTTTAAAAAAAATACAAATAAAGAAATATAAAAGATATTACAGCTTTCAGTGCTTTAGATACAAGTTAGACCTTAGCAACATGTTGCTGCAACATTTTTATTTTACCAGAAAAACCAGGATTTGTCTTAAAATTTATTTAAAAGTAGCCTAAATAAATGAGTAATGAAAGAAAATACGACTTTTATAGCAAAAATTTAATGCAACATGTTGCTGCAACATTTTTGAACTTAGAAAATTAAGAAATTTCTTTGGACTCAACTTTAAAAAAAATACAAATAAAGAAACATAAAAGAAATTACAGCTTTCAGTGCTTTAGATACAAGTTAGACCTTAGCAACATGTTGCTGCAACATTTTTATTTTACCAGAAAAACCAGGATTTGTCTTAAAATTTATTTAAAAGTAGCCTAAATTAATGAGAAATGAAAGAAAATACGACTTTTATAGCAAAAATTTAATGCAACATGTTGCTGCAACATTTTTTTACTCCAAAAATGAAAAAAATCTTTGAACTTAGCTTTTAAAGAATATAAATAAAGAAATATAAAATAAATTATAACTATAAGTATATATAAATTATAATTATAAGTAAGACCTAAGCAATATATTGCCGCAACATATTTATTTCACCAGAACTTGACAAAATTTAGCAAATATTGGTCTTTATATAGGAAAAGGAACACCCTTAACCTTAGTGGCGAAGGGTATCGTATGGTCGGGCTTGACCGACTATAGCACTTTCTTACTTGTTTTTGAAGATCTTTGTCTTTGTCCGGGGGTGGAATTTACTTTCCTTTTAGTTTTGTCATAAGTATGGTCATTGGTGAAAAGTCGCTTGTTTAAAGTTTAAAATTTCTAGCTATCCAATTTTATCAGATATATCAGAATATCGTTACTTTAATATAAAAAAAGCCCTAACTAGTATTTATCTTCCATTATAGGAAAGGGAAATAAAACTAAATAAAATCCTAAGTTTTAAAGATACAGAAATTTTTCAAACGCAGTTTTTTACTAAATTTTCTAAAGACTTTAGTGCTATAATAATGTTTTTTAAAATTAAAACATTTTTATAAAATTATATCAGATAAAGCTTTTAAAAGCTATGTGAATAAAAAACGACTTAGGGTCTTTCTATATTAAAGTAACGATATTTTATCCTCTATTTTGATATTTTTTTTTATCTAGTTTTTAAATAACATATAATGCTTTTGGGGAAAATCTTTTCCCACTTCTTAAATTCCCATCAAATTATTTAAGCGACATCTGCGGGATAGATGCACAAACAAATGAAGTTATAGTTAAAGATTTCATATGGTCAATTTTTATCAATTCCTAGAAAAAATATATCTATTTAAATAAAAAAAAATGAGAATCTTATCAGCACAATCTATCGACAAAGCCAGGCGATATCCTTTATCACAAAAATTATTTCCGTTAAATAAAAATTCCTTGTAATTTTGAGGAATTTTTATTGCATACGAACAAGAAATGACTGTCCTACAAGCCAAAAATAAACAATTTCTTAATAGTTTCAGCCAACAAAAGGAAAAAAAACTGCATTTCTTTACAAAAAAAGAAGAGGAAAAACAGAATCATAAAATCGAATGGGTTGTTAAAAGTTTCGCACAATAACAAAATCCTTTGAAGATATCACATAAAAAAACAAATATTCACTTCAATAAATGTAGGTATGTATGTATGTGTGTGTGTGTTTCAAGGAAATAGCCACTGAGACTTTCCTTTTTTTCCCATTTTCACATAACCAGAATTTTTTATTATGATTTATTTTCTTTTAACAAGAAAGACCACCCTCTGGATTTTAACATTAATTTGTAGTGTAAAATAAATGAAAAACATGAAAGGACACCCACAGGCTGTTTGTTGACTTGGGTTTTGGGT
>OW121742.1:105285739-105433239 GCA_933228675.1 Stomorhina lunata
ATTGTTTTTGTTTTGATATTTTGGGAAGACTAATGCAGTCAAGTTTTAGTTTAAGATATAACCGGTTGGTATTATTAAACCAAAGTTAGTGTAGATAGGACAAAAAGGGGGCAAACAGTGGAAAATAATATTTTTTATATTTCTTTAACCCGTACCATCGAACATAAAAACAAAACAAATTTAGATTTAGTACTCTTTTGAGACAATGAAATTAAAGAGGAAATTTGTACTGCAATCCATTAAAACGAAGATAAGAAAACATATTTTTGGTACTTTTTAACAATATGGGACAAAAAAAATATAAAATAAGTTAAGTCAAATCTTTCAAACTGAAAGGCAAACAACCAAATTCAAATTTATTTTTGACACTTTTAAATTTTATGAAAGTTCGATAGCTCTACAACTTATTTATATAATAATTATACCTTCACCGATATAAGTGGTCAGTCCGTCTGGACGTCCGGCTGGCTAGACGTCCGTCAGTCCGTCTGGCTGGCTAGACTCCCGTGTAAACCTTGTAATCAAAATACATTTCGCAATTCTAAAGACAATTTGATAATATTTGAATGGACATTAATTTTCATAGTGGGGTCATTGAAAATGGCTGAAATCTGTACATTATTTTTGGTACCACACGAAGGTCTGGTTTTGCGGAATTGCAATCTTGCCCTCAAAATTCAGTATATTTTTGTGAAATTAAAACTGATTATTGGCTTTGTAAACAGAACTAACTTAAACAAATTTTGTTCAAAATTCCTATAGATGGCGCCACTTAAAATTATTCAAAATTAATTAAATCGTAAACTATGCGTATGCTTTTAATTATATAATGATCTTAAGAAAAGTTATTGTGCGTGAGACAACGAAGGTTTCTAAGATGGTGAGGCTAATTTTTGTCAGATGGCGCCATTGAAAATAAAAAAAAAATGAATTGTATTGTAAATAGGGAAGTTCTATGGAACTATAGTTCATTACATCAAATTTTGTAGGAATCGGTAAAAATTTGACTAAACTATGACGGCTATGTCCACTAAATTTTGCAAGAATGAGATTTATACAAATACTACCGATTGTGTAAAATTTTGTTACAATCGGTCAACATTTGGCTATAATTCTTATGTATATAACATCCCCTTTTTATATCCAACATCAAAAAAATGGGGGGTATATTGAGATTGTCATTCCGTTTGTACTTTCTTTAATATTGGTTCAAAAACCAAAATTGAAGTATATTCTGAATCCTTTTGATCTTCTAAGACGATTGAGTGATGTCCGTCTGTCTGTCTGTCTGGCTGTCTGTCTGTCTGTCTGTCTGTCTGTCTGTCTGTCTGTCTGTCTGTCTGTCTGTCTGTCTGTATGTCTGTCTTTCTGTCTGTCTGTCTGTCTGTCTGTCTGTCTGTCTGTCTGTCTGTCTGTCTGTCTGTCTGTCTGTCTGTCTGTCGTCTGTCTGTCTGTCTGTCTGTCTGTCTGTCTGTCTGTCTGTCTGTCTGTCTGTCTGTCTGTCTGTCTGTCTGTCTGTCTGTCTGTCTGTCTGTCTGTCTGTCTGTCTGTCTGTCTGTCTGTCTGTCTGTCTGTCTGCATGTCTGTCTGTCTGTCTGTCTGTCTGTCTGTCTGTCTGTCTGTCTGTCTGTCTGTCTGTCTGTCTGTCTGTCTGTCTGTCTGTCTGTCTGTCTGTCTGTCTGTCTGTCTGTCTGTCTGTCTGTCTGTCTGTCTGTCTGTCTGTCTGTCTGTCTGTCTGTCTGTCTGTCTGTCTGTCTGTCTGTCTGTCTGTCTGTCTGTCTGTCTGTCTGTCTGACTGTCTGTCTGTCTATGTGTCTGTCTGTCTGTTGTTGGCACGATAAAATCTTAACGAAAGGATAAAGATGACTGAAATTTGGCATAAATATTCTTCATTTCTTGAAAAATATTATCATTGAAATCGGGCAAAATCGGTTCACATTTGTCCACAACTCGCGTATAACCTAGTCTAGGCTTATCTTTAATTTGCTAATAAATGACAAATTATTGTAACTATGATGATAAAGTTTGGTACGTTGAAGTTTTACATAAGCACTAGGCATCACATAAAATTTTATCGAAATTGGTTCACATTTAACCCATAGCTCCCATACAAAAAACTTACGGAAACAGCCTAAATTCCACCTAAAATACACTTAAAAAAATACACTGCAATAGCTTTGGCCTCTTAATTTAGCACAAAGAAGTCTTATATCAATGCCAGCCAGTGTGCAAAATCGGTCAACATTTGACCATATCTTCCATATAAAAAACTCACGGAAACACAAAAATGCAAATAGAAAATGGTGTTTATGTCCGTCTGTCCGTCAGATAAAAGCGCGATAGAGCCTTAATGAAAAGAGCTAGAGGGACAAAATTCTACAAAAGTATGTATTGAATATATTGAAAAAGTTGTGTATTGAAAATGGACAGAATCGGTTCACATTTAGTTAGAGCTGCCATATAACCCCGATCCGTTAAGAACTTTAATGCTGATAATTGAATAAAATTTGGCCGAAAATTCGAAAATCGTCATATTCGATATCAATCGAAAAATCAGACTTTTAAGCATATTTTGTGCAATATATCTTAAGGTGTTTCAATATAATTTATTTTGCAAAAACAAATAAGCGACAATGTAGTTAACCTTATATCTGTGGCTTGGTGCTAAAAGGGCCAATGTCAATTTTTTGCTGATTTGAGTTAATCACTGTGTTAGATTCTCTTCTTTACCCTCTCTCATTTGGCTCCAATAACGTAACTCAAAACAGATTCATAAGGTATTTTCCGGATAAATTTACTATGAGTTTATATGAAAACTAAAAACTTTTAATCAAATTTTCTCAAAACTACATTTTTTGATATTGGGCCTTTTAGCACCAAACCACAGATATGTTATATATTTTTTAAATTATCCTAAAAGTATGCTAGAAAATGTTTCTAAAAAAATATTTTGCATTTCGGTCGATATCAAATGCCGCGATTTGACATCGATGCAGCTAAGAAAGTGTTGGGGATAGTAAATAAGTTTCTCAAAAAAAAATCTGGCCTATTACGAATTTTGAATTACAATTCTATAAATCTATAATATTAATACGCAAGCACCCATTTGTTATCCCCTTTTACGCTTTAATTATACACTTATTTCTGGAAAATTTTATACCATTTGAAAGGTATTTTTCCGTAGATCAGACGAATCTGTATTTTATTAAAATCGGTTCAGTTTTAAAAAATCGGTTTGGTATTTAAAAATCTTACTAACACAATAAAGAAAACTCACATGCATATGAAATTCACTATTAGGAATCAAACAAAAGAAATTGTATGCAAACATGTTTTTTTTTTTGTTTTTATTATTTTTGGTGAGTGGTGAGAATAAAAGAGTATATTTGTGGGGAGACAGTGGTAGACAAAGACAAAAATAAAGAGTATTTTATTACAATAAAATAAATGATTTTGTTTTGTAAAATAATAGCAACAAAAATTATTGGTGTTGTTTTTATTATTTGTGGTGAGGGAGTGAAAGACAAAATTAATATTTTGGAAGATTTGACAAAAAAAGTATTTAAAATATAAACCTTTCAAATTTGAATTATTTGAAGTTAAATTTTTATGGAATTTTGTTTTTTGGGTTGGTTTATTGGGATAAAATCTTCGTGTGATTGAAGAATACATATTGTGTTAAGAAATTAAACAAGTGAGAGTGTTATATTCGGCTGTGCCGAATCTTATATACCCACCATCAAGTTGTGTTAAATTTAGAAATATCTCTCATATATCTACGAGGGTGCAGCTAATTCAAAATGTGGACCAAAGTTGTTACGCTAGTTGGTATTGTTAGCAAAATATTTGGACTAAATTCGGTTGTAGGAGCTTTATAGTTCAACATTAAAAAGTATGTAAGTGGTTTCCCTAGTATTTACTTTGCACAAAATTTAATCTGATAACCTGGTGTAGTTTAGCATTAATAGTCTGTTAAATACTTTCCGCTTAGCTTAATATTTAGTTGGGATAAACATGTTGATAGTAATACGACAGGTCCATATATTTTGTTGGGAGTTCCTAATACCGTATATAAAGTCTGGACATTGGTGCAATTTTGATATGCTGCTTGTACTTCCGAATCTTTTTGATTGTAGATATAAGAAGGGTATGTAATATATATATAAGAATTATAGCCAAATGTTGACCGATTGTAACAAAATTTTACACACTGGCTGGTATTTATATAGAGCATATTTTTGCAAAATTTAGGGGCAATAGCTGTCACAGTTTCTAATTTAATAGCTTTTAACTGGTCCTTGCTAAATATTTTTTGGTTTCCGGGAGTGTATTTTATATGAGAGTTATAGTCAAATATGGACCGATTCCTATAAAATTTGATATACTGACCAATAGTTGTATAAAACTTCTCTATACTAAAATTAGTCGTCATAGCTATTACAATTGTATTCAATTTATCAGCATTCATGTGTTTCCCGAGGCGGGGTTATATGGGAGCTCTAACTAAATGTGAACCGATTTTGCCCATTTTCAGTATATAACTTTTGTTACATATCAGAAATACTTTTGTAAAATTTTGTCTCTCTAGCTTTTGTAGTTAAGGAGCTGTCGCGCTTTTATATGACGGACAGACGGACATAAATCTCCTATTCTTTTTGTATTTTTGTGTTTCTGTAAGTTTTTTATATGGGAGCTATGGTCAAATGGTGACCGATTGGAACAAAATTTTGCACACTGGCTGGCATTCACATAAGACTTCCGTTTGTAAAATTTTGTTGCTATAGCCCTTTCAGTTAAGGCGCTATCGCGCTTTTATCTAACGGACAGACGGACATAAACCCCCTTTTCTTTTTGTATTTTTGTGTTTCCGTAAGTTTTTTATACGAGAGCTAGGTCAAACGGTGACCGATTGTGACAAAATTTTGCACACTGACTGGTATTCACATAAGCCTTATTTGTGCTAAGTTTGGTGGTCAAAGCTACTACAGTTTATCATTTATTGGCATTTAAGTGAATTTCAGGTGGAATTTATGCTGTTTCCGTATGTTTTTTATATAGGAGCTATGGTTAAATGTGAACCGATTTCGA
This sequence comes from Stomorhina lunata, assembly GCA_933228675.1. Lineage (NCBI taxonomy): Eukaryota > Metazoa > Arthropoda > Insecta > Diptera > Rhiniidae > Stomorhina > Stomorhina lunata. The sequence continues at coordinate 105,290,828 of OW121742.1, forward strand.
TGAAATTTTATATGCTGCCTAGTGCTTATGGAAAACTTCTAGATAGCAAATTTTGTCATTATAGCTATTATAATTTGTCAGTTATTAGCAAATAAGCGACTAGCCTAGACGAGGTTATACGGGAGCTATGGTCATATGTTAACCGATTTTGCCCAATTTCAATACCAAAATTTTCTCATGTATGTAGAATGTTTTTGCAAAGTTTCAGTGAGCTAGCTCCTTTCGTTTAGGCGTTATCGTGATTTCAACAGACAGACAGACGGACATCGCTCAATCGTCTTAGAATTTCATAAGGATTCAGAATATATATCGTTTTTGATTTTTGAGCCAATATTAAGGAAATTACAAACGGAATGACAATCCCAATATACCCCCCATTCTTTTTGATGGTGGGTATAAAAATATTGCAGTTAAGGGCACGCATGAGATCATTAAGAGCTATTTTACAATGCCAATTTTTTTAAGAGTCACAGTAGTAAAGAGTTGGATAAGAACATTATGACTTATACTTAAAAAGGATGTTACCGATTAAAAAAACAGTCTTTTAAAGGAAAGTTTATAATAATTACAGATTATTATCAAGAAAAGGAATTAAATGATCGGTCTGAACCAAATGTAAATTCAAAACTGATTAATGTTTAGAAAATGCTATAATATCAGGAATAAATATTAAAAGGTAAATCTTGCATTGCTACTGGAATAGTTTAAAACTGTAAGCTTTTACAGATCCCAAGTACTTCGTGGTTCTCGCGGTTAATTATGCAGTAAAATGATAATAAATTTTAAATATTAGGATCTTTGTTAAAAAGTTAAATAAGACCTTGATTTCTCTATCATTTTTGTCAGTCCGTTAGTAACGCTTACAAGTTTATCTGTTCATCACTTCACAGAGCATTTTGACATCGATAACGCAAGATGTTTTGATAAGAGCTACTAAGTCTAACACTTTTTCTTTCTCATTCACTTCTGAAGATGCAAAAACGGTTTATCATCAGTAAACTCTTCGAGAGCTACAAAATTTTTAATTATAGTTTTGCCAATTTGGCCAATTCGACGATCTGTTGTATGGAGTGACATAAAAATCAATGAGATCAATTTCTCCACATATCCGTTTAGCCCGAGCAATTTTAAAAACTTGCTACATCGACACTGTCATTTTTGACTTAAAGCTCTGATTGTATGAGTTTTCTTTTTATAGAGAAGTAGCACTCAGGCAAATACTGCCTATACAATTGCATTTGGAGTATATACGAATTGGGTAACCTTATTTGGAAAGGGGATGGTAGAGAAGAGAAAGGTATATCTATTTTTAGAACAGTGAAGTTGCGCCATTTGTTGTTATTTAGACGCATTTTTTTGTTTTACAGCCAATTTTATTTATTTTTCGTAGACGGCGTGTTATTGCTGTACTCTTACCGCCGACGGAAGATGCTGTGGTAATTAATAATTTTAATTCTGTTATCATTGACTCCCAGTGGAGCATAGGGCCTTAAATTTAATAGAAATTAATAAATACAGAAATTGTTGTTGCCGAGACCGGGGATCGAACTCAGGCTCAATGTAATATTACGTGCTAAACAACTAAGCCACAGCACGGGAAATTTGTATTCACAATGAACTAGATGACGGTCGATTGTGTCGACCGCAGGATACGCTAGTATTATTAAAAGTGTAGAAAAACAAAGTAACATTAATTAACTATTTGTTTTTTTCTTAAATTATTTTTAACATTTGTAATTATACAACAAATATGTGTTTTCTGTTTGCTTAATAATTTTGTAATCCTGTCATTATAAAATCCTTGTACATATTATAAATTTTCGTTTAAAACTACTTCTCAGTTTTTGCATTTAAATTATTTGTTTTTTTCTGACATTTAAAAACAATAAAAAAAGAACTTATAAATAGCAAAATTGATACATTAAATGAAAGAGTTAGCATGTGTTTAAAAATACACAACGACAAAGACATGGAAATTACAGATAATTGTAGTCCTTGTGCTGTTAACAAACAAATATTAAAGGGTGGAGGGAGGAGTGTTAACATGTGAAAATGTATGTAGGAATTTAACCCTGCTACAATTAATCTATAATATAAAGATTTTTCACTTCCATATATTGATTTGCCGTATGGTCGTTTTAAAAAGTCCCTTTAAAAATTAGTTTACCACTTTCACACTAATTCGGAAACAACTAATGGAGACAATTATCCACTGAAAAAAAGCTAAGCCACACACACGTGCTCATGAAGTGTATGTTTTTTTGTGCGTTTATGTGTTTTTCATTGCTCATTGTTCTTTATCTTTGAACTTTAAACTTATTTAAACCCAAAATTTAAACAAATCTGATAATAGTGAAAACCACATTAAAACAAGAACCTCCCAAAAAACCCCCTTAACTAAATTCACATTAAATCTTTTGATGTCACCGGATAAAAAGGACTTCATTAAAAGGTGTCATGACAAAAAGAAAAAAAAAGAAAAAAATCTTGATTTATTTACTGTAACTCACAGACTAAATCAACACATTTTTGTTTCGCTTTTTTCTCTAGGAAACTACATTCCACATGAAAAAGAAAGAAAAACATACAATTTTTTATTTAATGGTGAAATATAAAAATATATGTATTTTCATGTGATTTTCAGATGTCATTAAAAAACCATTTGTCAATGTTTGTTGATTGTACCCCACGAAATGTTTACATACACACGATTACACATACACAAAACTGTTTTCATATATAAGCGGAAACGTGAAAAACTATAGCCCAATAGTTCAAAAGTGAAGGTTTTCCACTAAAGCTTGTTATCTGAGGTATCCAATTTAGCTTTTTATAAGATAAGTAGCTTTTTTTATGAGATAAGTAACCCTCATGCAAATACTGCCTATTGAGTTGCACATTAGGGTGGGTCGTTTTTTGACTTTTGTCTCTGATCGACTTCTAATAGTGAAATTATATGGCCAAATTATGTCAATCGGAAGTGTGCAAAATATTATTGATTTATTTTTAGGATACGAACCCGCGCAACGGGCCCAAAGCTTTTGAGCCCATTTGTATGGGGAAAACTGAGAGTATTTGCAGTTTTTGCTACATTTCGTTTATTTACAATTTATTTAAAAGAGAAAAGATAATGGAATCTAAAAGTGAGCTAATGCAGCTTTAATTGAAGTTATCAATATTTGAAATCTATAAAACAGTTTTGAAGTTATTGCGATTTCCCCCCAAAAATACGTGTCTTTGACAATACGCCTAAGGATACACCGCTAGAAAAAACTACTTTGGACAAAAGCTCGCAAAGTAAGACATGATTTATCATTTTAAGACCTGTTAGTACTTCATAGTTCAATTTTGTTAAAATATAACAATATTTACTTAGCTTTTTCATAATCGAAAATGGGTAATTTTTCTCAGGTGGGTTTCAAAACGCATTTTTTAATTTTTTGAAAATTTTGTTAAACAAATATTACAAATTTGAATTTCTCTCATCGGTGTGTTAAAATAGATAAAAAAGACAATAAAACTCAAAAAATTTAGGTCGATATCTCAAACCACTTTCCCGTACCTTGTGTTCGAATTCGACGAATTTCGCAAAAAAGTAAGTTTTTGCTCATAATTTGAGTAAATGCTTCATAAATCGTATTTATGTTAAATTTTAATAATGTTTATATGGAATAAAATTATCTATACTATGGAAAATATAAACAGGTTCTATGTTTTTAAAATTGGGTAAACTTAATCCTTTTTTTCCGGAGTCAAAGATGAAAAATGTGATCTTTTGTATTTCTTTTAATTTTTTAAATACTTAATATTATTAATTTATTACTGAATTTTAATAAATATACTTAAAAGTAATTATTTTACACTAAGGCATAGTTTTTTTTATTAAAAAAAAAATATTTTAACCCTTTTTAGACATGGGGTCAAAAATGACCCAAGTTTTTTTTTTTGGCACTTTCTTCAGCAAATTTTGATTAAAAACCATTAATGTTATTATTTGACACCAAGATTCATTTTTTTTATAAGAAATGTTTTAACCCTTCAAAGACATGGAAGCAAAAATTAAAAATTTATGGGGACAATATGGTCCCCATAAATTTTTAGGATTAATATTTTTTAATAAATAAACTTAATCTTAGTGTAAAATATTTACTTAACCCCTTTTTATCAAAAGTTGCTGGAAAAAGTGACAAAACAATTTGTATATAATTTTTGCCAACATGTCTTTTAAGGGTTAAAGTATTTTTTATAATAAAAAAAAAATAATCTTGGCAAAAATTATCTACAAATTATTTTGTCACTTTTGCTATGTCATATACACGGACATAGAACGGAGCACATATCATATACGCGAATTGGATAACTTTTTTTGGAAAGGGGATGGTAGAGAGCTAAAAGGTGATAAAAAGAAGATATAAAGCAAAGATTCTATAAAATAAAGATGTTGCACTTTCTTACATTGATTTGTCGAATGGTCGTTTTGAAAAGTCCCATTTATGTATTTTTCATTCTTCTTTATCCACTTTAATTTCACTTTGGGTAGAAAAAACATGTATATAATAATATCTTTATATTAAAGAGTTTTTGAATAAAGCTTTTTTATATTACTCAACATTGTTATTGCACGTCATGTCTATTTTTAGAATGGCGAAGTCTAATTTCAGAAGCGTTGTCATTTAGACGCATTGCTTAAGCATTTTTTGTTCTACAGTCAAGTTTATTTCTTTTACATCGATAACACAGGGCAACAGCAAAAATGTGCTCGAGTAACCACTATATACATTTGATGTATCATGGCTAATTTAGTACAAAAATGGTAAAATTTTTAAATTCTATGGCAAGATTTTTTTTTAAATTACAATTTTTTTAGACGTTTCTTCAAATAATTAATGATAACTCAAAAACTACTAGTGCGATATTATTAAAATAAAATCAGAAAAATTAAGATTTACATAGCCTTTGATTCGTCTATATGTCGCGTTTCAATCGGATCAATAATATCAGAGTTATAATAAAAAATTTAAGAAAAAAATTTATTTTTTACATAAAAATTGCAAAAAATTTTGTTTTAAAAAAATCATGAAAAATAGAAAACGGCAAAAAATGTTCAGATTCATTACTCTGTCGCAAAGTCACAAATAATAGAAACAAAACGAGATATCGACCATAAAAATCGATTGTTTATTTTCGAATTTATTCATAATTAAGTGAATTCACTCATTTTCACAAAATTGTATATTTTTGCTTGGTTTTCCAAATGTGTGAAAAAAATAGATTTTAGAATTTCAAGGAGTGCCGGTCGGATTATTGTAAGATTTGGTGAGGAACTTTCACCCACAAAATGTTAGCCAAATTGGACAACGCTAACACGTGTCGCAAAGTTCCTAAAGCTGACAAATCAAGTTTATATCGGAAAAATTTTATAATTTTTAAGTTTTTGCAAAATTAACGCTATTTATTCCCCCTTTTGCAAAAAAAGTGGATCCTGGTCCTTAGGGCAAACACGATGAGTTTTCCAATAAGCTACATATCTTTAAAATCGGTTAAACAGTTTTCGTGTTACTACAATTTGCACTGGCCATTACATGTCCTTGAGGACTTGCCGAAGGCAATTGATGATTACAATCATCTCCATTAGTTGTTTCCGAATTAGAGTAAAAGCAGAGTTCCATATTATTTATGGTACTTTTCAAAACGACCATAAGGCAAAATCACTATATTAAAGTGCAACATCTTTAAATTATAGAGTCTTTGATTTAAATTACTCCCTATTTCACAAGTACTGCAGCTAGTCCTTACATTTTTGAACTTCTGGCATATGTCCGGGTAAAAGAAACAACTACTCGTACATAATCATTTTATTAACTATGTAATTCAGTGTTTTTTATTTATCTATGTTTTTTTTTTGGAGATAAAGTCTTTTAACAAATTTAAACAGCATTTTACAAGTGACAATTGGCATTTTCGGGATAATCACAGACCTGAAAGGAAAAAAATATAAACGGAATATAAGTAAAATCGAAAAAACAGATGAACAAATTTAAAGAACGTAAATAAAAATATTAGGCGTAGTAGAAAGAAATATATTATTTTTGTATGAAATTTCGATTAATTTTTGCTGTTTGCTGTCCTTTAACCACTCTCATATAAAACTCTTATATAAAACCATATCCTCTTATATTGACCAAAGTCGGAAGCTTGAGATCTATATAATAATAATAACAATTCCCCTACAACATTCCAATTGGAACAAGAGGTACTTCTCTCAGACAATGAGCTGCATCCGATTCTATTTTAGACTCATTGAAAGGGACCTACATTTTAACGCAGGCTCCGAATGGCAAATGCATTAGTTAGAGAAGTTTTACATAGCCTAATACTCAATAACCAGTGGCTAGCTGAGTTATGAGGTGAACCGCCTCATAACTTTTTTGAAAATTTATTTTTTTAAGTGAGTCTGGCCAGGTATCGAACTTGGGCCTCTGGTATGCTAGGCGGATGACTATCCTGCTATACCGCGGCGGTTCAAAATACACCAATACCATATCACCTTTTAAAAAACTATTGAATCATTATCTCCCTCATAAAAAGACTGCCACAATAATTCGGATAAACCAAACGATATACCCAGAAAATGTTATATTTCGAATAGTTTACAAGCTAGGGTTATTTTTCTACCATCACAAACTTTCAGATATTAGGAGTCTCAATTGGTTCAAGTTTTTGAAGCTGAAATGGCTACTGTGATATATCTGGTTATCAAAATGCTTCTAAAAATAGGCTTACCGAGCCACAAATGGATGATTGAAGTCGGAGATGGGATCGGGGGAAGGTTTTTTTCAACCTGTTCTTTGGAAAGATAATTTCAGTTCCAGATTTTTTAATATTTTATACACATGCATAATTCCCACGACATTCCTATTGAAACAACGGGTACTTCTCTTAGAGGGGACCCAAGTTTAAAATCCAGCTCCGAACGGCAAGTGCATTAATTAGAGAAGTTTTTCATAGCCTAATTCTTAATACCCAGTTGTGAGATGAACCGCTTTTTTGAATTTTTTTTTTAAGTAAATCTGGCCGGGGATCGAACTGGTATGCCAGGCGGCTGACTAACCTGCTATACCACGGCGGTTCACATTTTATTTAGAATTTTACTCAAGATAATATTCCTATCTAATATGTTCTTACTTGTGAACTTCGGGCTTCTCTCAAAATGGTGATAAGACATTCCACCATAGAACTTCTTTGTCTTTAGTCTTAACATCTTTTCTAGCAAAAATATTTCGGATTAACCTGGTTAAGGAGATGTTGATAATTATATAGGTTAACAGTTATCTGTCTGCAAATCGAAAATGGGACAGTTTTTTGGGTTGCACCCTAAGAAACTCAATTAATAAAGTAAGGACTACTGAGAATGTTGAGAAGCAAGAGAGAGTTACCACCTCCACTACAAGTGCTCTGCCATATCACAGGTCTTATTATATCTTATATTCTTAAACGAGCAATAATTGTATGTATATTTGGATAGTGGGTACCTTTTTTGATGTATAGATTAAGTAAGAAGGGACTTTTGGAACCTTTGCATCTAAGAGGGTAAAAAGGGGAAAAAATTAAAAATGCTAAATCTACTAAAGTAATGGGCATAGAAACAAAATTTTAAAGCGGACAGGTGTTTGGTACTTTTTTCAATCTATGCCCGATACGGGGGTAAAAAAGGGTGAAAATAGTTTTTTTGGTACCGTTTTTAGGCCACTCTTATCTTTTGAATCAAACAATATAGAAAGGAATTTTGTAATGCAATCAATAAATCTGAGAAAAATATTGAATACGTGTTTGGTACTTTTTTGATTTCTGGGGCCAAAATGGGTAAGAAATGGATAAAACTATAACTCAATACCTCATGAAGTAATATGAATAGGAACAATATGTTAATTGGGTTTTTATAAAAAGTACTGAATTCAATTGGTACCAAGTACCAAATATGCATATGTAACTTTTTAGAAATTAGGGGATAAAAGGGGACAAATTGGTAAAGTTATAACTTTTTAACAAACTAATGTTTTTTCTGTCTGTATGTCCTTTATAGAATAGTATACTATGCGTTTAATCATGCTATGCTCATGCATGATCTTTAGCTAAACTTGTTGCGCATGAGACAAAGAAGGTTTTTAAGCTGGTATCACTATCCGACAGGTGGCGCCACTGAAAATTACTCAAAATGAATTTAATCGTAAACGGTGCATTTGTATCTTTAGCGAATATGATCCTAAGCGAAGTTGTTCAAATGGGCCGGTGAAGGTTTTTTAATTGGTATGAACAATGTTCAACAGGTGGCGCCACTGAAAATTACTCAAAGTGAATTAAATCGTAAGCTGTACATTTGATTATGCAATGATCTTTGGCAAAGTTGTTGCACATGAGTCGACGAAGTTGTCTTAGTTGGTATCAACAATTTTCGATAGGTGGCGCCTCTGAAAAATACTCAAAATTAATTAAATCTAAATTAAATCAAAATTAGTAGACCTCTTTTTTGAATTAATTTCGACCGATTTCGAATTTTTTTTTTTAAATTTCATTACCTGTATAAAACTGAACAAGAATGCAAAATTTGCAGGGTCACTGCTACTATTTTTTGCACTTCGATTTATGAAGAAATACAACTGTATGCTGTGGTGATCCTTTCCTCTTATATTAGCCAAAGTCGGAAGCTTAAGATATAATTGTTGACAGAATATATTCGAATTAATAGCAACTAAGAGGGTAGATTACCCGCCATTCCCACCCAAAACAAATCAGCCATCTCTGGTCAATCAATACTAACATGGAAACCGTTTTCATCGGCAGATTTCGACCATCTCGATGTTGTCGTAAATGATCTCTTTTTCGTCATTAATTATAGTTACGCTTTTTAGATTCATCGATTTTGTTGCTTTCATGGGATATTTCTGTGTTGACTCGTGTGGCAACTATACATAACGTTTTTTGCTCCTGCTCCAGTTAAAACAGTACTTACATAATTTGATAAACATTACTAATAATTGCCCTTCTGTATAGTGATAATCTTCAACCTCAAAACACCCGGAATAGAATCGACGAAAAGATTCTATCAATTAATTGCTTTTGAAATACATGAGGACCTGATTAGTACAAATACCGGGTGGATTTTCCGAGATTGTTGCCAAGTCAATACTAATCGTCTGCTGATCTTTATTCTGAGAGACTAATCAGTCTCTTTTGGGCCACACCAATACCATATCACCTTTTAAAAAACTATTGAATCATTATCTCCCTCATAAAAAGACTGCCACAATAATACGGATAAACCAAACGATATACCCAGAAAAAGTTATATTTCGAATAGTTTACAAGATATAGACTTGTTTTTTTTTTATAATTGTACTAAAATCCATCCTCGTTCGAAAACATCAAAAACTAATTAAAAAAAACTTTTTCTCATAATTCAAAACCAAGCTAGGGTAATTTTTCTACCATCACAAACTTTCAGATATTAGGAGTCTCAATTGGTTCAAGTTTTTGAAGCTGAAATGGCTACTGTGATATATCTGGTTATCAAAATGCTTCTAAAAATAGGCTTACCGAGCCACAAATGGATGATTTTAGTCGGAGATGGGATCGGGGGAAGGTTTTTTTCAACCTGTTCTTTGGAAAGATAATTTCAGTTCCAGATTTTTTAATATTTTATACACATGCATAATTCCCACGACATTCCTATTGAAACAACGGGTACTTCTCTTAGAGGGGACCCAAGTTTAAAATCCAGCTCCGAACGGCAAGTGCATTAATTAGAGAAGTTTTTCATAGCCTAATTCTTAATACCCAGTTGTGAGATGAACCGCTTTTTTGAATTTTTTTTTAAGTAAATCTGGCCGGGGATCGAACTTGGGACCTCTGGTATGCCAGGCGGCTGACTAACCTGCTATACCACGGCGGTTCACATTTTATTTAGAATTTTACTCAAGATAATATTCCTATCTAATATGTTCTTACTTGTGAACTTCGGGCTTCTCTCAAAATGGTGATAAGACATTCCACCATAGAACTTCTTTGTCTTTAGTCTTAACATCTTTTCTAGCAAAAATATTTCGGATTAACCTGGTTAAGGAGATGTTGATAATTATATAGGTTAACAGTTATCTGTCTGCAAATCGAAAATGGGACAGTTTTTTGGGTTGCACCCTAAGAAACTCAATTAATAAAGTAAGGACTACTGAGAATGTTGAGAAGCAAGAGAGAGTTACCACCTCCACTACAAGTGCTCTGCCATATCACAGGTCTTATTATATCTTATATTCTTAAACGAGCAATAATTGTATGTATATTTGGATAGTGGGTACCTTTTTTGATGTATAGATTAAGTAAGAAGGGACTTTTGGAACCTTTGCATCTAAGAGGGTAAAAAGGGGAAAAAATTAAAAATGCTAAATCTACTAAAGTAATGGGCATAGAAACAAAATTTTAAAGCGGACAGGTGTTTGGTACTTTTTTCAATCTATGCCCGATACGGGGGTAAAAAAGGGTGAAAATAGTTTTTTTGGTACCGTTTTTAGGCCACTCTTATCTTTTGAATCAAACAATATAGAAAGGAATTTTGTAATGCAATCAATAAATCTGAGAAAAATATTGAATACGTGTTTGGTACTTTTTTGATTTCTGGGGCCAAAATGGGTAAGAAATGGATAAAACTATAACTCAATACCTCATGAAGTAATATGAATAGGAACAATATGTTAATTGGGTTTTTATAAAAAGTACTGAATTCAATTGGTACCAAGTACCAAATATGCATATGTAACTTTTTAGAAATTAGGGGATAAAAGGGGACAAATTGGTAAAGTTATAACTTTTTAACAAACTAATGTTTTTTCTGTCTGTATGTCCTTTATAGAATAGTATACTATGCGTTTAATCATGCTATGCTCATGCATGATCTTTAGCTAAACTTGTTGCGCATGAGACAAAGAAGGTTTTTAAGCTGGTATCACTATCCGACAGGTGGCGCCACTGAAAATTACTCAAAATGAATTTAATCGTAAACGGTGCATTTGTATCTTTAGCGAATATGATCCTAAGCGAAGTTGTTCAAATGGGCCGGTGAAGGTTTTTTAATTGGTATGAACAATGTCCAACAGGTGGCGCCACTGAAAATTACTCAAAGTAAAGTTGTTGCACATGAGTCGACGAAGTTGTCTTAGTTGGTATCAACAATTTTCGATAGGTGGCTCCTCTGAAAAATACTCAAAATTAATTAAATCTTAAACTTTACATTTTATCGGGCTATGAGTCGATGGAGGTTTCTAAGTCGGTATGTCCAATTTCCAAAATTATTCATATTTAACTGTGCATTCGATCATGTGTTGATTGGACAAAATAAATAAAATGATTCAAAATTAATTGAATATTTATGGTAAGTACTTTATAAAATAAAATATATAAAAACTTTAAAATTCGCATCGAAATGCTAATATAAAGCTCGGAGTAAGGCTCGGTCGCCTAGGTACTAGGTTTTTTTTTCACACGATTTTTTTGATCTCCCATATACGTCAAACATACTATTGTATGTAAGGGGCTCAAACGAGCAGCTGTTAAACTACTAGTAGTCTAGAAATCTTCCTTACTTTTCCCTTTTTTATAGTATAAGAAATAGACAATCTTTAGACCATAAGTGTTACCGACACTTGCTTAATCTTACCGATATGAATTAGTAGATTTTTCGCTTTGTTCTATATGAACCGAATAATTTTGTATCCTGTTCTATGTATGTGTATGTGTATGTGTACAAACTAAATTTGTTCGAGTAGATTAATTTTGACTTTGTTATATAATACTTTGTTCAGTTTTTGTGTTTTATATGAATGGATCTATTTTACCCCTGCTCTATAGGAACCGTTTTACATTTCACCCTGTTCATTTTTCACCGGTGCATTCTTACCTCCAAGGCGGCATTGTACTCCAATCCGTTAGGGCAATCCATTACAAAAGGTGTACCACGATCGCATTTGTAAAATTGACTGCAATTTGTGGCCGAGGGAAATTGGACAACCAAAGAATCATCCGGCTGTTCGGCAGGACATACAATATCAGCTGCAACAAATTGCAAAGAAAGCAAGAAACACACACAGAACGAGGCAAAAGCAAACAAACTTTTGAAATTCATTTTTGCAACTTTTTCCGTTTTGAACTTGAAAGTACAACTACGAATTTCTGATGATTGAGATCTTTCATTTATACAAAATTTTAAAGTAAACAATTTTTAAAAGATTGATTTTTCTTTGATGTTGTTTTTTTATTTTTTTTTGTTTCAAATTTTTTTCTATCACTCGTTATCTTGATTGTTTGTTTTTGCTGCAATTTTTTTTTTTTTTTTGATGTTTTCTCAGTTAATTGAATTTGATAGTTTTAGATGTTTGAACAAGTTGCGGGAAATGGGTTTGGGAGAAAGAAGATGTGTTAACTGTTAACTGAAAAAGTGAAAGAACAAATATTGATAAGGAATTGAAGGTCGGAGTGGGTGGAATTTTCCATTTTTTTACTACTGATCAAAAACTTGGTTAATAGGAATATTTTTTTTGCTAACAAATGTTTTTTTGTTTGCTAAAAATCTGAAGTGAAGGCACGTTTTTCTAAAAACTTTTGATAATTTGAAGATGCTTTTTTTCGCTAATTTAATAACAATGATTTGTAATAAGTGAATGACTTGTAATAAATAAATTTATTAGGCAAACAAGTCAAACAGTGATAAGAGGAATTAGTTATTTAATTAGCAAAATTTTATACGTTATCTAACAGTTTAATATAATTTTGTAAAAGTACTAAGTTAATATTAACAAGTAAGAAAGTGCTATAGTCGGTCAAGCCGGACCATATAAAGCAATTCACACACTGAGGTCAAAGGTATTATTTTTCCAGTATAAAGACAAATATTTGTTAAATTTTGCCATTATACAAACATTTTCACAAAACTTATATATTTAAGCTGTTTCCGTCATTTGGACTTATATGAGAGCTAGAGTCAAATGTGGACCGATTATCTGTTTCCGTCATTTGGACTTATATGAGAGCTAGAGTCAAATGTGGACCGATTATCTCGAAATTTGGCAAATTGATTACAGTTTTTACAAAAATTATGTATGCAAAAAAAAAACGCAAAATTCTCATTATCTTCAGATTTACGAGCGTGTTAGTGATTTTTGTCTCATTAAGTGCTTTTTAAAAGAAGAATTTGTATGGGAGCTATGGTCAAATGTGCACCGATTTCAACGAAATACAGTGATTTTAGTTTACATAAGCAGTATTTGTTTCAAATTTCATGACAAAATATTGATATCTGTGGCAAATATATCAATTTCGGGAAGTGGGACCTATGGAAGGTACCATAAATAATAGACCGATTTTGACGAATTTCAAGAGCCATGGTTTTAGTTTACATAAGCAGTACTTGTTTTAAATTTAATGAAAAAATATTGATATCTGTGGCCTATATATCAAATTCCGGGAAGTGGGACCTATGGGAGTTACCACAGAAAAAAGGACCGATTTTAACGAATTTTAATAGCCTTGGTCCCATTATCAAAAAAAATGCCAAATTTCATCAAATTATCTTTGGAATTGTGACCTGTAGTTTGATTACAAGGTTTACATGGGGGTCCAGCCAGGCGGACGGACGGACGGACTGACTGACTGACATCGCTAAATCGACTCAGAAAGTGATTCTAAGCCTATTGGTATACTAAAAGATGGATCTGAGACAAGTATTTCTATGCGTTACATACATCAGCATAAACTTATAATACCCTTTCCACCTAAGGTGGTGAAGGGTAAAAATATGAACCAGTAAATTTTTTTTATTTGATATATGAACCGATCCTTTTGCCACTACTTTCTCTATGTACCGGTTTTGTTTTTATGCCGATAAATATAAACCGGTTAATTATTGCCTACTTTCTTTATATCCCGGATCATTTTTATACTCTTTTCAACATGAACTGGTTAATATTTTATCCTGTTCTATATAAACGGGTTAATTTTTTACTTTGTTCTATATGAACCGGTTTATTTTTAACTCTGTTCTATATAAACCGGTTTATTTTTCACTCTGTTCTATATAAACCGGTTTATTTTTCACTCTGTTCTATATAAACCGGTTTATTTTTCACTGTGTTCTATTTAAACCGGTTTATTTTTCACTCTGTTCTATATAAACCGGTTTATTTTTCACTCTGTTCTATATAAACCGGTTTATTTTTCACTCTGTTCTATATAAACCGTTTTATTTTTCACTCTGTTTTATATAAACCGGTTTATTTTTCACTCTGTTCTATATAAACCGGTTTATTTTTCACTCTGTTCTATATAAACCGGTTTATTTTTCACTCTGTTCTATATAAACCGTTTTATTTTTCACTCTGTTCTATATAAACCGTTTTATTTTTCACTCTGTTCTATATAAACCGGTTTATTTTTCACTCTGTTCTATATAAACCGGTTTATTTTTCACTCTGTTCTATATAAACCGGTTTGTTTTTCACTATGTTCAATATAAACCGGTTTATTTTTCACTCTGTTCTATATAAACCGTTTAATTTTTCACTCTGTTCTATATAAACCGGTTTATTTTTCACTCTGTTCTATATAAACCGTTTAATTTTTCACTCTGTTCTATATAAACCGGTTTATTTTTCACTCTGTTCTATATAAACCGGTTTATTTTTCACTTTGTTCTATATAAACCGGTTTATTTTTCACTCTGTTCTATATAAACCGTTTAATTTTTCACTCTGTTCTATATAAACCGGTTTTTTTTTTCACTCTGTTCTATATAAACCGGTTTATTTTTCACTTTGTTCTATATAAACCGGTTTATTTTTCACTCTGTTCTATATAAACCGTTTAATTTTTCACTCTGTTCTATATAAACCGGTTTATTTTTCACTCTGTTCTATATAAACCGTTTAATTTTTCACTCTGTTCTATATAAACCGGTTTATTTTTCACTCTGTTCTATATAAACCGGTTTATTTTTCACTTTGTTCTATATAAACCGGTTTATTTTTCACTCTGTTCTATATAAACCGTTTAATTTTTCACGCTGTTCTATATAAACCGGTATATTTTTCACTCTGTTCTATATAAACCGGTTTATTTTTCACTTTGTTCTATATAAACCGGTTTATTTTTCACTCTGTTCTATATAAACCGTTTAATTTTTCACTCTGTTCTATATAAACCGGTTTATTTTTCACTCTGTTCTTTATAAACCGGTTTATTTTTCACTCTGTTCTATATAAACCGGTTTATTTTTCACTTTGTTCTATATAAACCGGTTTATTTTTCACTCTGTTCTATATAAACCGGTTTATTTTTCACTCTGTTCTATATAAACCGGTTTATTTTTCACTCTGTTCTATATAAACCGTTTAATTTTTCACTCTGTTCTATATAAACCGGTTTATTTTTCACTCTGTTGTATATAAACCGGTTTATTTTTCACTTTGTTCTATATAAACCGGTTTATTTTTCACTCTGTTCTATATAAACCGTTTAATTTTTCACTCTGTTCTATATAAACCGGTTTATTTTTCACTCTGTTGTATATAAACCGGTTTATTTTTCACTTTGTTCTATATAAACCGGTTTATTTTTCACTCTGTTCTATATAAACCGTTTTATTTTTCACTCTGTTCTATATAAACCGGTTTATTTTCACTCCTTTCTATATGAACCGGTTTCAGTATTACCCCATATTATGTTTCCCAATAACAAATGCCCTTTACGCGATAACACCGATAAAAACTTATTACCCAAACACAAAGTTTATGCTAAATATCCAATTAATTTTGCATTATCGTTGAAAAATATTTGCATATGTTCTAGAACAAAGCACCTTTTCCAATACACCCTTAACCACAAGACCTTTCTTTGTCTACCGTAAAGTTGTTCGTTTCCATTGGAAACTTGGCTCTAAATAAGTCGAGGGTATGTTACTATTTATTTATGCTGTTGTATTAAATATTATTATGTTTTATACTATTATTTAGTAGATTGTGAAAATTAAGTTTTATAATGTTGTTCGTACACCAGTAAGTACTAAACTTTATGATTATTACCTTTTGGTACTAAAACGGAAGATATAAAACTGGGGGGATAACAAAAAAAAACTGCTGTAAAATACTTAATGTCAGTAACAAAAGGCAGTAAAATCAGCGGCAGTAATAACTATAAAATGGCGCAAGAATACCTGAGTGTAAAGTAAAATGAGCGCTATAACAAATCACAATATCTAAACATTATTATATCTAAATATATTTTGCAGAGTATCTCCAAGGTATTAAGTGTAATAAACAGTAATATTTAGACTAGGGTTGCCAGTCAGGCTGGATTCGACTGGATTGTCTAGCTTTTTATACCCTTCACCACCATAGGTGGAAAGGGTATTATAAGTTTGTGCTGATGTTTGTAACGCAGAGAAATATTTGTTTTAGACCCACCTTTTAGTATACCAATAGGCTTAGAATCACTTTCTGAGTCGATTTAGCGATGTCCGTCCGTCCGTATGGCTCGCTGGACCCCCATGTAAACCTTGTAATCAAACTACAGGTCGCAATTCTAAAGATAATTTGATGAAATTTGGCACAGATAATTTTTTTGATAATGGGACCATGGCTATTGAAATTGGTCAAAATCGGTCGATTATTTATGGTACCTCCCATAGGTCCCACTTCCCGGAATTGTTATATTGGCCACAAATATCAATATTTTTTCATGAAATTTAAAACAGATACTGCTTATGTAAACTTAAATCACTGTACCAAATTTCGTTGAAATCGGTCCACATTTGACCATAGCTCCCATACAAACTCTTCTTCAAAAACGCACTAAATGAGACATTAACTCACTAAAACGCTCGTAAATCTAAAGATAATGAAAATTTTGAGTTTATTTTTTGCATGCATAATTTTTGTAACAACTGTAATCAATTTGCCAAATTTCGAGATAATCGCTCCACATTTGACCCTAGCTCTCATATAAGTCCAAATGGCGGAAACAGGTTGAATATATACGTTTTGAGAAAATGTTTGTATGATGGCAAAATTTAGCAAATATTTGTCTTTATACAGGAAAAATAATATCTTTGGCCTTAGTGGTGAAGGGTATCGTATGGTCGGCTTGATCGACTATAGCGCTTTCTTACTTGTCTTAAATATTTTTAAAGAAAAACTATTTTTAAGTTGTGCTTTTTCATCTATAAAAAAAATATTTCCTAAATTTTGTCAAAATACGAACATTTTCTTAAGGCTTATAAATTCAAGCTGTTTTCGTCATTTAGATTTATATGGGGGCTAGGGTCAAATGTGAACCGATCATCTCGAAATTTAGCAAACTGATTACAGTTTTTACAAAAATTATGTGTGCAAAAAATAGAGTTAAAGTTGTCATAATTTTCGGATTTATGAGCGTTTTAGTGATTTTTGTCTCATTTAGTGCGTTTTTAAAGAAGATTTTGTACGGGAGCTATGGTCAAATGTGGACCGATTTTAACGAATTTTGGCACAGTGATTTAAGTTTATACAAGCAGTATCTGTTTTAAATTTCATGAAAAAATATTGATATATGCGGCCAATATATCAATTCCGGGAAATGTAACCTATGGGAGGTACCATAAATAATAGACCGATTTTGACGAATTTCAATAGCCATGGTCCCATTATCAAAAAAATGATCTGTGCCAAATTTCATCAAATTATCTTTAGAACTGCGACCTGTAGTTTAATTACAAGGTTTACATGGGGGTCCAGCCAGCCAGCCAGCCAGACGGACGGACATCGCTAAATCGACTCAGAAAGTGATTCTAAGCCTATTGGTATACTAAAAGGTGGGTCTAAGATAAATATTTCTATGTGTTACAAACATCAGCACAAACTTATAATACCCTTTCCACCTATGGTGGTGAAGGGTA
This sequence comes from Stomorhina lunata, assembly GCA_933228675.1. NCBI lineage: Eukaryota > Metazoa > Arthropoda > Insecta > Diptera > Rhiniidae > Stomorhina > Stomorhina lunata. The sequence continues at coordinate 105,308,799 of OW121742.1, forward strand.
TAATAATGTAATTAGAACTATTGCAAAAGTGTATTTTTTCTTCTTTACTTAAACAATTTATGCACTGATTAATTGATTGCTTGATCAAATTAATTTTGTAATAAAATTACCCTATATCAAATTTCCATTGTACTTACTGGGCCTATATCAAATGGCCTATATCAAAAACCTGTTCAGGTCAATATGTTCGGTCATAGTTTAGAATTCCATGCGCTTCAATCATTCGTAGATGAAGCTTTGAAAGATTTTCCTCTAATTGGTCTTTCCATCTAATTTTCGGACGTACTCTTTTAATAGTTCATTTGGGATCGTTTTCGAATACTTTTGTTGCTGGAGTATTTTCATACATTCACACAAAATGTCCCAGCCAACGCATTCGGTGCTGTTTGATGCGTTTTACTATGTCGATGTCAATGTATAACTCATACAGATCATTCAATGTCGATATTCATTGTTGACGCAGACTAGTCCAAAGATTTTTCGTAGAATCTTCCTCTCAACAACTCCAAGAACAGCTTCCTCTGCCTGTGCAAGTGCCCATGATTCAACACCATATAATAGAACGGGTAGTATAAGCGTTTTGTAGAGCTTAATTTAAGTTCTAACAGAGAGAGCTTTACTTCTTATCTGCCTGCTTATGCCAAAATAGCATCTGTTGGCAAGGTAAATAAATTCTTTTACAACCTCGTAGCTATAGTTCTCAGCGATCACATGTGGTCAAATTTTTGAGGATTGCCTGCTTGTAGAAAGAAGTTTTGTTTTGATACATAGGTAACTAGACCCACTTTATTAGATTCATTCTCGATACTTGAAAAGGCGTCAGTGAAATCGTACAATGTGAGTCCCATGATGTCAATGTCATCGACAAACGCAAGTAACAATTGTTTCAGATGTATAAGCTGCACCATCTCGGTCCATTTCATTTTCTCTCGATATCGCTGCGGTTAAATACGGTACTCGCAATTCCGTTTTTTAAAAATTGAAAGATTCATTGAAGCAAATTATTTAAGCAAGTTTTTTTTATTATTAATGTCCAGCAACCCAAAAATTAGGGTTGTCAAGCTTTTTTTTCCCCTTCTATCCACCTTTTTCAGGATTTGTGTCTGGCAACCCTAATTTAGACTGAATAACAGAAATAAAGACAGAAGACATAAATTTAAGTAGACAGTAACAAACAACAGGATATAAAATGACACACACACATGCACTCACACATTCAAAGTTAAGAAGTTTTAAAAAGGTAAACAGTTTGATATAGAAAGAAAAGAAAAATCAACTATTTTATATAGAACAAAGTGAAAATTGAAGACTAAAAGTGAACCGGTTCATGCAGAATAGAGCGAAAATGACAGAAATAAAGAGCTAGAACAGAGTGAAAAATTAACCGGTTCATATAGATCAAAGTGAAATATGAACCAGTTCATATAGAACAGAGTGAAATATGAATAAGTTCATATAGAACAGAGTAAAATATGAACCAGTTCATATAGAACAGAGTGAAATATGAATAAGTTCATATAGAACAGAGCGAAATTTTAACCAGTTCATATAGAACAGAGCGAAATATTAACCAGTTCATATAGAACAGAGTGAAATATGAACCAGTTCATATAGAACAGAGTGAAATATGAACCAGTTCATAAAGAACAGAGTGAAATATGAACCAATTCATATAGAACAGATTGAAATATGAACCAGTTCATATAGAACAGAGTGAAATGTGAACCAGTTCATATAGAACAGAGTGAAATATGAACCAGTTCATATAGAACAGAGTGAAAAATGAACCAGTTCATATAGAACAGAGTGAAATATGAACCAGTTCATATAGAACAGAGTGAAATATGAGAGAGTTAATAAAGAACAGAGTGAAATATGAACCAGTTCATATAGAACAGAGTGAAATATGAAACAGTTCATATAGAACAGAGTGAAATATGATCCAGTTCATATAGACCAGAGTGAAATATGATCCAGTTCATATAGACCAGAGTGAAATATGAACAGGTTCATATAGAACAGAGTGAAATATGAACCAGTTCATATAGAACAGAGTGAAATATGAACCAGTTCATATAGAACAGAGTGAAATATGAACCAGTTTATATAGAACAGAGTGAAATATGAACCAGTTCATATAGAACAGAGTGAAATATGAACCAGTTCATATAGAACAGAGTGAAATATGAACCAGTTCATATAGAAAAGAGTGAAATATGAACCAGTTCATATAGAACAGAGTGAAATATGAACCAGTTCATATAGAACAGAGTGAAATATGAACCAGTTCATATAGAACAGAGTGAAATATGAACCAGTTCATATAAAACAGAGTGAAATATGAACCAGTTCATATAGATTAGAGTGAAATATGAACCAGTTCATATAGAACATAGTGAAATATGAACCAGTTCATATAGAACAGAGTGAAATATGAACCGATTCATATAGAACAGAGTGAAATATGAACCAGTTCATATAGAACAGAGTGAAATATGAACCATTTCATGTAGAACAGAGTGAAATATGAACCATTTCATATAGAACAGAGTGAAATATGAACCAGTTCATATAGAACAGAGTGAAATATGAACCAGTTCATATAGAACAGAGTAAAATATGAACCAGTTCATATAGAACAGAGTGAAATTTGAACCATTTCATATAGAACAGAGTGAAATGTAGGTTATGCATCCGGGTTCTGAGTTTCACCCAAAGCACATTAGGTCAAATGACTACTTTTTCTGTGCAAAATTAATTACGACTACATTACAAGAGTAATCGAAACAGTTTTTATATGGATTATATAATTATGGATAGTTCCTATTAAAAATAGGAATTTAACCCAAAAGTTTTGGTCACTTTAACCCTCTAGCACCCAATTATTTAAACACAGTGTATAGAATTAGTTAATTTGTTTTTTTAATACTAAAATATTTATTAATTGTTTATATCCAATTCATTTTGTAATATTAATTCAAAGGAGGCTTCTTCACTTTCATTAATTTCGTCGTCTTGTTCGTTATGGTGAAGTTCTTCTGTTGGTTCGCAGCAACATAATAATTCAATTGCTTCAGGTGGTAACGTGGAACGTGTTCTTTTTTGAATGCGCCTGTTTAAAAATGTTGTGGAAATTAATGGATCTGAAGTATCCATGGCTCTATTAAATACATCTAGTAGGTTATTGATGCGGGTGTTTCTACGTGCGTGATGTAAGCGATCGGCAATAAAAACTTCTTTTTGCATTTGTACAATTCTTTCTGCTGTATGCGATAGAATAGATTGGAGAGGAACATTCACAAGGTTCTCTGCTGCTTTTGTACCCTCAGGATGGCATTTCATTTTCGCGGCAGTTATTTTGCTATAATGAGGATATATATCACAATTCCTTAATTTGCTTTCCTGGCGTATTGCACTATACTGCTCTTTAGACAAATTATGTTCAAGGAGGAAGGCTAAAGCCTCATCCGCAGTAAATGGAATTGGCTTCTTAGGATGCTCATCACAAATTTTACGCATTTTTGATGGTCTTGTTGGACTTTGAATACTTTCTTTTAGTATTGCAGCCAAATCGGTATCACATTTTTTACGTGCTGATGTTGCTGCTGCACGAACGAGAAGACTTGTATCAGCTTTTGCATTTGAAAGCTCTGCCGCTTCTTTTCTTTTTCCAAATTCCGATTTTTCGCTGAATGGTACACGAGGACGTCCAACAGCGCTACTTGTTGCCTTTTCTAAAATGCCATCTACCACAATGTTTAATTCAGCATTTAGCCATGCCTGGTTTTGGCTTTTGAATACATTTGTCTTTCTATGACACTTTTTCCACTTTTGTTCTAGTTTTATGCAGAACAAATTGATTTTTTTGGTAATTTGTTTCACCATTTCATCAGAAATCGACGAGCTTTCAAGTTTGTCATATACGTGTTTTAAAACGGCATCAACTTTTTGTTTTTTTGCACTTTCCTTTCGCCATACTTCAAAAAGATCAATCTTTTTTATGCAGAGGTTACCTAACAAAAAGAGCCATTACTCGCAAAACGCAAAAAATCGCAATTTTTAATAAATACCAAATAACTCACTAGATAATATTCTAATTATTTGGTGCTCTTTGAGAGTGGAGAAATGGGGTATATTTTTTAAAAGCTTTCAGAATATAAAAATTTTATAAAAAATTAACTATTTATAGATGTTTACGCTAATGAGTTATTTATTAAGTATAGCGACATATATATAAAACAGTTAAAATTAAAAATATATCTACTTACTTGGCTCCTTCTTTTCCATTTTACTCTAATAAATTTCCACAAACACAGTCCGAGATATACGCACTTAAAATTGACCACGCACTGCTTAACTTAGGAACACAATAATTTAATCAGTTGACTTCGACACGCTGCTGTATAACGGTTATTTATATTTAGTCAAAACAAAAATCACTTTTTTTTATTCAGAAGTCTTTAGAATTAAAAAAACACAGCAACAATAGTAAAACTGCAAGTTGATTTTTGGACTTTCGCACAGAAAAAGTAGTCATTTGACCTAATGTGCAAAGGCAGCTAGGTTAGGCATTAAACGTTCCTAAGTGTTCCAAGTTCTGGTACGCGGCCTCATTGCTTATATGGCCCTGGTGGAAAACAAAATCTTGTTTATCAGTATTCTCAGGTAGGCCTCACAAATTTGAAAGCTTTTGGCATATAGAGATAAATGTTAGAGTATGCAATCTCGTTCGATCCAGTTACTAGCCAGAACATTATTTAATTCTTAGTATAAATTTGGTAGTTAAGGAAAAAAATGTCCAATATACATAAATTATTGAATACGCTTTTGCTCCTTTTTGAAAATTCGACCATTTATGTGGTTCTTTTTATGACACTTTATTACTTTTTCAATTCACGAAAGGACAAAACTGATGCTGATTTTTGATATTCATACAAAAATACTAAACAATTGTTAAGTACTTTTCAGCACTGGTTCATTTTAGTACTTTTAAAAACTTTATAAGGAATTATGTAAAGAAAAAATTGTCAAATTATTCTATCATCTTTATGAATACTTATAATAATTTGTTACTTTTAAAATTTGGGCCATTTTTACTTTATTTTTAGTACTTTTTAAAACTTTGTAAGGAATCTCGTAAAGACAAAACTGTCACATTCTTCTATCTGTTTATGAATACTAATAATAATTTCGTACTTTTTAAAATTTGGGCCATTTTTAAACTTTATGATCCTTTTGCGTTTCAATAAAGTCAAATTCTCTTAACAAAATGCAGTAAAACTATAAAATTTAATGGAAATTTGTGAAGAACATTTATAAGCTACAGAAAAATACACATGATCAAAAATGTAAATTTATATTTTTGAATTTATTTTTGAAAAGATATTAAATATATTTTTATATTTAAATCATAATCACGTTCTATTTATATCAAAAAGTCAAGTCTACCATAATAACAATTTCCTAAAATTTTATAATCCTTCTGACATTTTAAAAGACTTATTTAAAATTTTTGCTGGCTTTAATTTAAATATTAAAATAAATGTTTTTGTTGGTAAAGCAAAAAAAAAAAAAGAAAATTCCTAATGTGAAAATTGCATTTGTGGTTTTAGATATTAAACATTCAGTTTTTTTTATGGCAACCGAAATGCGATAAATATAATTTCTAATGCAGTCATCGTAAGTTAAAGTTAAATGTTTAAATAAATTATTAGATTTAAAATTTAACTTAGTAAAAAATACTCAAATACATTTGTAGATTTTCATAAAACTAATGCAAACTGCAATAGACAGAAACAAATGTTGAAAAAAAAATAAAATAATAGAGGAATTTGAAGAGGAAACACACATACATACACAAAGAAAAGCTTTTGGAAAAAAAGATCAACAGTCAAGAGCACAGTGGGGGAAATAGCAAGAAATGGGAAGAAAAAACAAAGTAAACTTAGCGATCGCATAAGTTTTCTATAGAAAAGACTATTTTCTATAGAGAAGACTATTTTCTATAGAAAAGACTATTTTCTATAGAAAAGACTATTTTCTATAGAAAAGACTATTTTTTATAGAAAAGACTATTTTCTATAGAAAAGACTATTTTCTATAGAAAAGACTATTTTCTATAGAAAAGACTATTTTCTATAGAAAAGACTATTTTCTATAGAAAAGACTATTTTCTATAGAAAAGACTATTTTCTATAGAAAAGACTATTTTCTATAGAAAAGACTATTTTCTGTAGAAAAGAATATTTTCTATAGAAAAGACTATTTTCTATAGAAAAGACTATTTTCTGTAGAAAAGACTATTTTCGATAGAAAAGACTATTTTCGATAGAAAATACTATTTTCTATAGAAAAGACTGTTTTCTCTAGAAAAGAATATTTTCTATAGAAAAGACTATTTTCTATAGAAAATATTATTTTCTATAGAAAAGACTATTTTCTATAGAAAAGACTATTTTCTATAGAAAAGACTATTTTCTATAGAAAAGACTATTTTCTATAGAAAAGACTATTTTCTATAGAAAAGACTATTTTCTATAGAAAAGACTATTTTCTATAGAAAAGACTATTTTCTATAGAAAAGACTATTTTCTATAGAAAAGACTATTTTCTATAGAAAAGACTATTTTCTATAGAAAAGACTATTTTCTATAGAAAAGACTATTTTCTATAGAAAAGACTATTTTCTATAGAAAAGACTATTTTCTATAGAAAAGACTATTTTCTATAGAAAAGACTATTTTCTATAGAAAAGACTATTTTCTATAGAAAAGACTATTTTCTATAGAAAAGACTATTTTCTATAGAAAAGACTATTTTCTATAGAAAAGACTATTTTCTATAGAAAAGACTATTTTCTCTAGAAAAGACTATTTTCTATAGAAAAGACTATTTTCTATAGAAAACACTATTTTTTTTAGAAAAGACTATTTTTTTTAGAAAAGACTATTTTCTATAGAAAATACTATTTCCTATAGGCTATTTTCATAGAAAAGACTATTTTTATAGAAAAGACTATTTTATATTGTCACGATTATTATTAATAGAAATTTATCATTGTTGAACCTGTAAAATTTATTTAGTTCACTTTTTTTTATTACCCCACTGTGCCTTATCCCTAGAGCACACACGTGCATTAACATGCGTTTTATTTAAGACTTTTATTATTTTGAAAACATTTTTACATTTTAACAACTAAATTCTAGAACATTTCAAAATCTATTTGCATTTGCTTTTCAGAAAGTTTGGAAATGGATTCAAGTTTTTGTTAATTTTAATCCCTCTGTGTATGCTACTAAAATGTCTAAATGTTTGTCTTGTTTGTAGTGTGTGTGTATGTAAATTGTTATATTTATATGTGTTAGTATGCAAATTTCTATTAGTATGGAAATTTGTTTTAGTTTCAAAATTTGTGTTAGTATGAAAATTTGTGTTAGTGTGTAAATTTGTTTTAGTTTGTGTGTTAAAAATGTATATATCAAAAACCAATTTTAGCTTGTCTAACACAAAAATATTTATTAATTATTTAAAACTCACCAGACACGCCACAACTGAGAAAAACATTTGTATTTAGTTTAATTTTTCTGTTGCGAAGAAAAACTTTGGTAAGCTTATGAGCTGCACAGTGGGGCAGTTGGAATGTTGGTTAAATATTTGGAAATATACGAGTACATATGTATGTCTATAAAATTATTAAGAGTGACATCGTGAAAGAAAACTTTATATCGAAAGAAAATATTAGCAATTGAAAGCTTGTCTTTAGAAAACGTTTACTATGGAAAGCCTTTCTAAAGAAAACATTCGCTATTGAAAGCTTTGTATCAACAGGTTTCCTAATTTGGTATCGAAAGCTTTTTACTAAAAACATTCCATATCAAAAGCTTTCCAATATAAAACTGCTAATATCTAAAGATTTACTTTACAAAACTGTCGATGTCGAAAGGTTTCCTATAACAAACTTTCGATATAGAAAGATTTTCTATAGAAAACTTTTTAATTCCTACATAAAACCTTGAATATCGAAAGCTCAAATGTTATCTATAACATTTGATTTTAAACTTTTAATAACTAAAACTTTTCTATAAAAAGAAAACTTCGAAAGAAAATATTAGGAATTGAAAGCTTTCCTTTAAAAAAAGTTTATTATTAAAAGCTTTTCCATAGAAAACATTCGCTATGGAAAGCTTTATATCAACAGGTTTTTGGTACCAAAAGGTTTTTACTAAAAACATTCCAAATCAAAAGCTTTCCAATATAAAACTGCTAATATCTAAAGATTTACTTTACAAAACTGTCGATGTCGAAAGGCTTCCTATAACAAACTTTCGATATCGAAAGATTTTCTATAGAAAACTTTTGATTTCCTACATAATACTTTGAATATCGAAAGATTTCATATATGTAGATAATATTTTATATTAAACTTTTAATAACTAAAGATTTTCTATAGAAAGAAAACTTTCATATCGAATGAAAATATTAGCAATTGAAAGCTTTCCTTTAGGAAAAATTTATTATCGAAATCTTTTCTATACAAAACATTCGCTATGGAAAGCTTTATATCAACAGGTTTCCTAATTTGGTATCAAAAGCTTTTTACTAAAAATATTCCATTTCGAAAGCTTTTCAATATAAAACTGCTAATATCTAATGATTTCCTTATAAAACCTTCGATGTCAAAAGGCTTCCTATAACAAACTTTCGTTATCGAAAGATTTTCTACAGAAAACTTTTGATTTCCTATATAAAACTTTAAATATCAAAAAATTTCATATAGATAACATTTGATGTTAAACTTTTTATAACTAAAGCTCTTCTATAGAAAGAAAACTTTCGTATCAAAAGAAAATATTAGCAATCGAAAGCTTTACTTTAGAAAATTTTACTTTTAATAACTAACTCTAACAAGAAAACGTTTGTATCGAAATATTTCCTATAGAAAACTTTCGCTATCGAAATTTTTGTACAGAAAACAATCGTTATGGAAAGCTTTAATCAATAAAATTTGTTTTGATCGTTGCAGAAAAAAGCCCTAAGTTACTCTAAAAGCCCTATAACAATTTAGTGTATAGTTTTTAATCTGTTTTTACCTTCTCCTGCAATGTTTCAAATGTGAGAGTTAGGGCCTTTCTACATGAGACCAGCGATATCTATATCTATAAAAAATGGTGATGAAATTCCTTTTTTCTTTACAACTGCATCACTTGAGAACACTGGACCGATGAAGATAGCTTTTTTTTCTAAATGTCTATCTTAGTCCAAGTCCAAGGATCGTACATAAAAAGAAATTGACCATGCCCATACTTTTACGCCCTCTTTTTTTGATTTCTCTAAAATCGGAAAACGGCTGTACGAATATTGGTATTATATGACTCTTGTTTGATAATAGTTTGACTAGCGATTGTTTGTTGCTTGTTTGACGATTATTTGATGATTGTTTGACGATTATTTGATAGTTGTTTGATTATTGATTGACTGATTGAAAACTGTTAATGATTGTTTGATAATTGTTTCACGATTAACTAACGATTGTTTGACGGTTGTGAGATGATTTTTTGACGATTATTTGATGATTCTTTGATGGTTATTTGGTGATTGACTGACGACTGTTCAATGATTTTTAATGACTCCTCGATAATTGTTTTAAGATTGACTAGCAATTGTTGGACGGTTAGTTGATTTCTGTCTGACGATTTTTGACGATTGTTTATGATCGTTTGATAGTTTTTTTATAATCGATTGACTATTGACAGTTGATGATTGTTAGATAATTCCTTGACAATTGATAAACGTTTGTTTGACGATTATTTGATGATTGCTTGTTTGACGATTTTGTTTGTTTTTTTTAATTGCTGTCGACTGCTTGATGATTGTTTGACAATTGATGACGATTGACTGTCGATTGTTTAATGATTGTCAACGATGATTGACTGACGCCTAATTAATGATTTTTAATGATAGTTCGATAATTGTTTCACGATTGACTAGCAATTTTTGGACGGTTAATTGATTGTTGTTTGGTGATTGTTTTATATTTATTGTTTCATGATCGTTTGATAGTTTCTTTATGATTGATTGACTATTGACAGTTGATGATTATTCGATAATTGCTTGATAATTGATAAGCGTTTGTTTGACGATTATTTGATGATTGCTTGACGATTGTGTGAAGAATGTGTGAATACATTTGAGTATTTTTTTACTACAGTTTGATGATTATTGTTTGATGATTTTGTTTGTTTTTTTAATTGCTGACGACTGTTTGGTGATTGTTTGACAATTGATGACGATTGACTGTCGATTGTTTAATGATTGTTAACGATGATTGACTGACGCCTGTTTAATAATGATTGTTCGATAATTGTTTCACGATTGACTGTCGATTATTTGAGGGTTATTCGATTTCTGTTTGACGATTGTTTCATGATTGTTTGATAGTTTTTTGTGATTGATTGACTAAAGATGACGACTGTTGATGATTTTTGGTGATTGTTTAATAATTTCTTGACAACTGATAAGTGATTGTTTGACGATTATTTGATGATTGCTTGCCGATTGTGTGAAGATTGTGTGAATACTTTTGAGGATTTTTTAACTACAGTTTGATGATTGTTCATTGACGATTTTTTTGTTTTTTGATTGCTGACGACTGTTTGATGATTGTTTAACAATTGATGACAATTTACTGTCGATTCTCTAATGATTGTTAACGATGATTGACTGACGCTTGTTTAATGATTGTTCGATAATTGTTTCACGATTGACTAGCAATTGTTGAACGGTTAATTGATTGTTGCTTGGTGATTTTTTTATAATTGACGACTGTTTGGAAACTATTTGATGATTGAGAAAAAATTTCTTGAAAATTCATTAAATTGTCAATGAATCATCATTTATCAGATGATTAATTTACATGAAATATTTGAAAAAAAATGGTATATGGGTAAAGTGTTGCAATCATATTAGATTATAATATGGGATGAATGTATTGTAACTAATTTTTCTGGAATGGAGTAACACAACTATAAGTAAAAATCTTTTATATATCATTTTTTACACAGATTTTATTCTAAAGAATATCACTCCTTCCAATTTCCTTCATAGCTTTCTACAATCAACTTCTCTATTAAATTGGTTTTATTTCCACACAAAAGGACATTTTTGTTAACATTTTGTTAAAATGTTTATTTTATATGATTTATGTTATGCTTAACAAGCCAAAAATATTAAACATATAAAAAAAACTGTTTGGCTAGTTACCAGTTTTGTTCTAACTTTGCCTACACTTGGCCCATTCTACTCCCGTGACCAAACACTCATACACACACACACACACACACACATTTTCAGTTCCATTGTCTTTTTCGTTTACATTTTATTGTAATTTTTTTGTTTCAAGGCTAAAAAGCGACTTTAGGGTATAATATTGCTGTTGCGCAGAAATAATGAAAGCTATAAATTATTAAATAAAGGAAACATTTTTTGTTATAAATTTATACACGTTTTAATAGGATTTCGCATAAAAGGTATTAACTAACACAGAAAAAAAAACAAGGGTGTCCTCTTTAGTGCTTGTATGTCAGTTTTTCTTACTTGAAAAAAAAGGTTAAAAATTGTTTAAAGCTAAAATTTCGTCTCACATATTAAATTCGAAAGGAATTAAAAAGCAAGTGTTTTTAAAAAACGTGCAGGTGTCAGTTGTATTTTTTTTTTTTTTTTCTAAGGATTTACCTGAAAGAGTTCAATAAATTATGGGATTTTAGATTATGTGAATTTATTTTTTAATTCTTCAAGGAAACTAAAAGCAATTTTTCATTACATGTGAACTTGTAATTAAAATTCAACCTTGATAAGGGATTAAACTAAATTTGACACTTTTAATAAAACATGAGAGTAAAACTAATTTTTAGCTGAAAATTTCCTTTGGATAAAATGTTATTTATTTTTTAGAAAAACATACTTAATTTATAATGCAAATAACAAGATACAGGACTTTGTACTTTAGTTTTCATATATTTTGTATTGATAATCGTAATTAAACCCCTTTTTATACCCACCATCAATATATTGGCACAAAAACCAGAAGAGATATATATATTTTTAATCCTTATGAAGACTGAGCGATAACCGTCCGCCTGTCTGTCTGCTTGTCTGTCTGTCTTTCTGTCTGTTTGTCTGTCTGTCTGTCTGTCTGTCTGTCTGTCTGTCTGTCTGTCTGTCTGTCTGTCTGTCTGTCTCTCTGTCTGTATGTCTGTCTGTCTGTCTGTCTGTCTGTCTGTCTGTCTGTCTGTCTGTCTGTCTGTCTGTCTGTCTGTCTGTCTGTCTGTCTGTCTGTCTGTCTGTTTGTTTGTTTGTCTGCCTGTCTGTCTGTCTGTCTGTCTGTCTGTCTGTCTGTCTGTCTGTCTCTCTGTCTATCTATGTATGTATGTATGTATGTATGTATGTATGAATGTATGTATGTATGTATGTATGTATGTATGTATGTATGTATGTATGTATGTATGTATGTATGTATGTATGTATGTATGTATGTATGTATGTATGTATGTATGTATGTATGTATGTATGTATGTATGTATGTATGTATGTATGTATGTATGTATGTATGTATGTATGTATGTATGTATGTATGTATGTATGTATGTATGTATGTATGTATGTATGTATGTATGTATGTATGTATGTATGTATGTATGTATGTATGTATGTATGTATGTATGCATGTATGTATGTATGTATGTATGTATGTATGTATGTATGTATGTATGTATGTATGTATGTATGTATGTATGTATGTATGTATGTATGTATGTATGTATGTATGTATGTATGTATGTATGTATGTATGTATGTATGTATGTATGTATGTATGTATGTATGTATGTATGTATGTATGTATGTATGTATGTATGTATGTATGTATGTATGTATGTATGTATGTATGTATGTATGTATGTATGTATGTATGTATGTATGTATGTATGTATGTATGTATGTATGTATGTATGTATGTATGTATGTATGTATGTATGTATGTATGTATGTATGTATGTATGTATGTATGTATGTATGTATGTATGTATGTATGTATGTATGTATGTATGTATGTATGTATGTATGTATGTATGTATGTATGTATGTATGTATGTATGTATGTATGTATGTATGTATGTATGTATGTATGTATGTATGTATGTATGTATGTATGTATGTATGTATGTATGTATGTATGTATGTATGTATGTATGTATGTATGTATGTATGTATGCATGTATGTATGTATGTATGTATGTATGTATGTATGTATGTATGTATGTATGTATGTATGTATGTATGTATGTATGTATGTATGTATGTATGTATGTATGTATGTATGTATGTATGTATGTATGTCTGTATTTCTGTCTTTTTATCTGTCTGTCTGTCTGTCTGTCTGTCTGTCTGTCTGTCTGTCTGTCTGTCTGTCTGTCTGTCTGTCTGTCTGTCTGTCTCTGTCTGTCTGTCTGTCTGTCTGTCTGTCTGTCTGTCTGTCTGTCTCTGTCTGTCTGTCTGGAAAATCGGTTCAAGGATTGCAGAGATATTCTTGGATACATTTTGGAAACTTTTTCGAAAAATAAATAAAGTGTGCACCGGTTCGTGTGCGCGTAGTTGCCAGATGTACTAGTGCGGAAGCAAGGCTGCCGTATCAGCAACATGGGTCGTGGCTAGACTAAAGCAGATCTACGTTTATGCAACAGTTGCAAAATGCCGTTAGAAAGGAGGAAGGGCAAAGGTGATGCATCTGACATTTCTGAGGCGTTCACAGATGCCACACGCGCCAATAACTATTGTGAGACATACGGAGAGCGAAACTTCAAGCACGAAGGGTGGAGAGGATGAGAAGCGTAGAGAAGTGATTTAAGCATGGATCCCCCAAAGCGAAACGCTTGGCTGCTGCTGCTGGTCCTGCTGAAATGGAAGTTGTGGTCTCTAATTGTTATGCCGTTAGTGCTGTTGCTGCTGTCTCTCCTAAAGCTGATAGAAGAAAGTCACGGCCTAGAAATAGGCGATACCGTAGGTGACTGAAGAATGGTTTTGGTGTTGAAGAATGGGACAGATAGGGGCTTAGCAATCAGCGTTCTTTAGCACAGTTCGTAGTATGAAGTTCTGCATATGAGGCTGATTGCTGAAAACGAGCGCCATAAGGGTCGCTCGGAAGCTGCATCAGCTGCTGGACCTGACTCCTGTTGGAACGATACCTGCTGCTGTGTCTGGTAAGGCCACAAAGCCTACGATTTCAGTGACCAAGATGACATCAGTAGTCCCGAACCTGTTGAGAAAAAGGAGTAAGCTTTTCATCGCTGAAAGTGATGATGTATGAGGTGCCCCCCCTATAACGGAGAGGAAGAAAATTGCCGAAAACAAGAGGCTCGAGGAATTTGCGTTGGAGGTGAAGGTGTCTTGGGCCAAAGGTTACGATGCAGCGAGTACACAAGGAGATAACTCCAGAAAAGTTTATGTCGGAAATTTATGACATAAACTTTAAAGGCCACTGCTAATAGGCCTTTAAAAGGAGTATGCGTACCAAGCAGGTGGTGGACCAGTTGTGTATTGCTGGAGCTTAAATTAAGTGGTTCCGTTTCGTTATAAGGTTGTGCCAGCTTGCTACCGCTGCCTAAGTTGGATAGATATATATTAAAATGGAGAAGACAACAATTCTTCAACTTAATTTTCAGAGGTCATATGAGGCCACATATGAATTTGGGCAGGTGGCGCCTCGGTGGAGAGTTCTTTGACGGGGGGTATGCGAGTATTTACGGGCCTGTTAGGAGGCTTTGCAATTGTTGTTGATGACATAAACAGTACGGTTGTTAGCTAAAGCCAATGGGAGGTCTGCTTTTCTGTGGAAGGGGTTTCGGGAGAATGCCCAAGTTCGATCCCTGGCCAGACTCACTTGAAAAAATAAATTTTCAAAAAAGCGGCGGTTCACCTCATAACTCAGCTAGCCACTGGTTATTGAGTATTAGGCTATGTAAAACTTCTCTATGTAATGCATTTGCCGTTCGGAGCCGGCGTTAAAACGTAGGTCCCTTTCGATGAGTCTAAAAAGAGAATCGGATGCAGCTCATTGTCTGAGAGAAGTACCCCTTGTTCCAATTGGAATGTTGTCGCGGAATTATATATATATATATATAAGGTATATATATACGGTGCTACTGCAGGCGAGTAGCCTTCCGCTTATCCTAGGTCTTGACGCAAATGCATCTTCTCCTATGTGGTTTTCTAAGATGTCCGGAAATACTTCCAAAACCGCATGCAGGGCGAGATGCTCAGTGAGTGGATGTTAGAGATGGGGATCGGCTCCTTTAATAAGCCGAGTGATTTATATACATTCGATGGTAACATGGACGTCAGTTTCATTGACGTGACGGCTGAAAATAGGGTAGCAATGTTAGATTTAGACTTTAAGTGACGGATGTGTGACGATTGGGGGATAAATGATCATAATCTCATTGAGATTAATTTGTCTTATCAAAAACGAACTGGGCAGACAGTGCTCCTAGGAGGTTTCACGTACACAATTGGTGTATTTCGTGCTGAGTCACTTTAGTGACCTGTGGTTTTCTTGTGGGTATTGTCGTTTGTTATAATTATTGTTCGTACTGTCCGTTAATGGTGTCACTTTGTGTCCAAAGTGTCACGTGGGAATGCAGCTTCTAATTGTGATGTCTCGTTTTTGTGTTGTTTTTTATTTGAGTACTTTTTGGGGGTTTAGGGCAGCAGTCCCTAGGCAGTTTGGGGCTAAAGTGTTAGTAGTACGAATCCCACCGGATATTGTCTGGTACCGCGGGAGTCTAATGGCCTCTGGATACTCCATCCTGACTATTGGTTGTTGGCCCCTTTGTGGAGCATCGCGGGGTCCGCAGTTTATTATCCAGCGGGGATAATATGTGATGCATTGCTTGTATTGTACATTCGAATGTAAGGTTCCATTGCAGCCGGGTGCGTACCCATAGACCGGCAGCAGTTTAGATAGGCTCCGCCTCCGCCCAAGCAACATGATTTCGAATTGGTACTCTGAAATGTCAAATGTAAGGGCGAATTGGTAAACATAACTTTGTGGAAATCGGCTGACATTTAACAATATTTCCCATACGGAAACGGCTTAAATTTAATCTAAAAGCCACTTTAGAGCCAATAAATGATAAACTATAATAGATATAGCCACTAAATTTAGTCACAATCGGTCACCATTTGACCATAGCTTCCATATAAGAAACTTTCGAAAACACAAAAATACATAAGGCTTAAGTTTGTCTGTCAGATGAAAGTTCAATGACTCATAAAAGGAAAGCTTAAGGGAAAAAATTCAACATAAGTATTTCTGAGTTCTTCAAAAATTTTGTGTATTAAAAATGAGCGAAATCGGTTGACATTTAATTGTATGTAATCTCGCCAAGAGAATCCCTTTAATAGAACTCCACACAGAATATATGGACCTGCTAGCCGAAATAGCGGGTCTTCTGACGAGTAGCTTACGAAGTGTGGGACCTAACTACATCTTGATGAAAGACAACTCCAAAAAACACAATGAAATAAAGAGTTTGTCTATAGGGAAGAAGCTAGTAGTAGTGATTCTCTGCCAATACCACCAAACCCAGACCAAAAATGTTCGGTCAGCATGATCCGATTTCACTTAATGTTATAGCATGTGATCCGTTTTTTAACACCTCTTCAAAAACAGATTGATATTGTTTAAATTCGCTATATTCGGTCCGAATACGACTTAAATACTACGGATGGCATTATAAATATAATAAGTTATAAATAGAACCTGTTATTTATATCAAATATAATACAGAGAAATTATATATTACTGTCCCTCGGTGATATGTAGTGGCTGGTATTGTTACATTTTTCCTTTAAAAACGTGGAAGGAATTCTTTTTGCAAGCAACCGAAAACAAAATTAAAACACTTACAAAGTTATATTTTTATTAACTTTAGAGTTAATCACTTTAAATACACTTTCACAAAAACTATAAACAAACTTCACAAACTGCTTTACAAATATTTTTAGTCACACTGTTCTCTTATACGCGTCTCAATTAAAACTGTTCCCACAATATTCGTTCGTCTCACAACCGCTTACTGGGGATGTTACAGGTTTTCTAAAGGAACCTATAAAGAGTCAAATTTTTAAACTTAGTTCATTATATAGTAAAGATGTCTTTTTATAGGGTATGGTAGAATTTTCAAACTTTTTAAGATACTTTTACTTTTTCTCAGTATTCACGTATAATATACAATCCTGACAAAACCAAAACTTTTTAAAAAGCTTTTATTTCATTTTATATCACCTTAAATATCTCATCCTAATTTTCCTTACCACTTCTATTTTAATGAGAATATTTATCATTCTTCCACTTTAAAGCTTGTTAATTAAGTAAAACATTCATTGAATGTGATAATAGAAAACCAACAAATTCTTTAAAATGTTGCTACAATGGCACGTGACATAATTAACTCGAGGTTTAAATTAAATTTTCACTGAATTTAGTTTCCAGTTTCCATATTTTCTTTTATCTTATTTCCTTTTGGTTGTTCTCTATCTGAAATCATTTTTTTGTTTTACAATTTCGATAACGAATTTTTGTTTAATTTTATCTAAAGCCAGCTTTAGATATGGTTTTGCTGGAATAAATAGCTTAGATGTATAGACAATCTGTGTGTCTGTCTTTCTTTCATTCGGTCCATATGTCTGTCTGTCACTTTTACTTCAAAGCTAACCAAGTGTAAGTAATGTGATGAGTGGGAAAGGGAAGGGGATATGTCTAAGGATAAACTTGAATGAATGTTTTAATATTGTCTATAAAGCTTTTGGAGTAATGGTAAGGGAATGGGGTGTTGTAATATTCTATTCTGTTTCTTTTGGTTGCTTCTGGAGATGTGGTCATAACAATTTCATGCTTTGCTGGTAATTTCGTAATATCTTTTTTCCTTTCTTTTTTTCAGTAGCTTAATTTTTCTCTATAAATTCTACAGTTTATTTTAAGAAGATGTGGAAAATATGTTCGAGTATCTACCAATACCCGTAGTTTTTTTCGTTTTTGGCTTAAAACGTGAGTTAAGAAATTTTCATCATAAATTCTGTAGCTTATTCCCTTCTTTAATTCAGGCATTTCGCTGTATTTTATTGACTCGTTTGCAAGTGTTAATCACGTTAATTTGTTAGTTGGTAGAACGTGATGAGTTTTATTAACTGAAATGAGTTTAAGCAAATACTCGTACTTATATGAAAGTAAATATGATTTTGCTTTTGGGTTGGTTTGGAAGGGATATATGGGGGAAATATTGAAGATTTTAAACAATTTTATTGAATGAAAGTGTAAATAATGAAATTATTTTTAAATGAGATTTAAAAATGTTTATTTAACCGTTTAAGTAGATAAGGGGTAAAGGGGAGAATGATTAATTTTTTGAACAAAATCATGACAAGTATAAAATAGAAGAATGTCAAGAACTGAAATGCTTGTAATAAACAAATAACTATTTTTTATAGAAAAAAATTTTTAACGATAATTTTCTATACAAAAAAAATTTTTTAATGAAAATTTTTCTATAGAAAAAAGTTTTTAATGAAGATTTTCTAATAGAAAAAATTTGTTAATAAAACTTTTTCTCCAGAAGAAAATTTTTAATGAAAATTTTTCTATAGAAAAAATTTTTTAATGAAAATTTTTCTATAGAAAAAATTTTTTAGTGAAAATTTTTCTATAGAAAAAATTTTGTAATGAAAATTTTTCTATAGAAAAAATTTTGTAATGAAAATTTTTCTATAGAAAAAATTTTGTAATGAAAATTTTTCTATAGAAAACAATTTTTAATGAAAATTTTTCTATAGAAAAGTTTTTTAATGAAAATTTTTCTATAGAAAAAATTTTTTAATTAAAATTTTTCTATAGAAAAAATTTTTAAATGAAAATTTTTCTATAGAAAAAATTTTTTTACCGAAAATTTTTCTATAGAAAAAATTTTTTAACGAAAATTTTTCTATATAAAAAATTTTTTAACGAAAATTTTTCTATAGAAAAAATTTATTAATGAAAATTTTTCTATAGAAAAAATTTTTTAATGAAAATTTTTCTATAGAAAAAAATTTTTAATGAACATTTTTCTATAGAAAAAATTTTTTAATAAAAATTTTTCTATAGAAAAATGTTCATTAAAAATTTTTTTCTATAGAAAAAAATTTTAATGAAAATTTTTCTATAGAAAAAATTTTTTAATGAAAATTTTTCTATAGAAAAAGATTTTTAACGAAAATTTTTCTATACAAAAATATTTTTAAATAAATTTTTTTTTTCATTGGAAAATTTTTTATGAAAATTTTTCTATTGAAAAAATTTTTTAATGAAAATTTTTATATAGAAAAAAATTTTTAATGAAAATTTTTCTATAGAAAATATTTTTTAATGAAAATTTTTCTATAGAAAACATTTTTTAATGGAAATTTTTCTATACAAAAAATTTTTTAATGAAAATTTTTCTATAGAAAAAATTTTTAATGAAAATTTTTCTATAGAAAAAAATTTTAATGAAAATTTTTCTATAGAAAAAATTTTTAATGAAAATTTTTCTATAGAAAAAAATTTTTAACGAAAATTTTTCTATAGAAAAAATTTTTTAATGCAAATTTTCCTATAGAAAATTTTTATGAAAATTTTTCTGTAGAAAAAATTTTTTAATGAAAATTTTTCTATAGACAAAATTTTTTAATGAAAATTTTTCTATAGAAAAAAATTTTAATGAAAATTTTTCTATAGCAAAAAATTTTAATGAAAATTTTTCTATAGAAAAAAATTTTAATGAAAATTTTTCTATAGAAAAAGATTTTCAACGAAAATTTTTCTATACAAAAATATCTTTAAATATAGAAATGTCTTCCTATCGTCAACTTTTCTATAGAAATGTCTTCCTGTCGTCAACTTTTCTATAGAAATGTCTTCCTATCGTCAACTTTTCTATAGAAATGTCTTCCTATCGTCAACTTTTCTATAGAAATGTCTTCCTATCGTCAACTTTTCTATAGAAATGTCTTCCTAACGTCAACTTTTCTATAGAAATGTCTTCCTATCGTCAACTTTTCTATAGAAATGTCTTCCTATCGTCAACTTTTCTATAGAAATGTCTTCCTATCGTCAACTTTTCTATAGAAATGTCTTCCTATCGTCAACTTTTCTATAGAAATGTCTTCCTATCGTCAACTTTTCTATAGAAATTTCTTCCTATCGTCAACTTTTCTATAGAAATGTCTTCCGATCGTCAACTTTTCTATAGAAATGTCTTCCTATCGTCAACTTTTCTATAGAAATGTCTTCCTATCGTCAACTTTTCTATAGAAATGTCTTCCTATCGTCAACTTTTCTATAGAAATGTCTTCCTATCGTCAACTTTTCTATAGAAATGTCTTCCTATCGTCAACTTTTCTATAGAAATGTCTTCCTATCGTCAACTTTTCTATAGAAATGTCTTCCTATCGTCAACTTTTCTATTGAAATGTCTATTGAAGTGTCTATTGAAATGTAAAAAGTGGCTTTTAAAGTTAAACTTTTCTTATGGTGCTCTCTTATCTAAGTATTATCTTAAGTATTTGCTGAAATCTTAAAATATTCTTTAATACCTTATGATATTACCTCATATTTATTCTGAACTCAACTCATGGCAATAATTTTCAATTGTTATGCCAACAAATTTCTCTAATAAAACAAATAGAAAAGTAAAACAAACTAAAACACCATCATAAATGTTATTTAAATATTTTTATTTTTTTAAGATTTTCTTTTTTTTCTTAACTAATTCCTTGAATTTCTAGGTACGAGTGAGTGGAAAATCTTTATAAATGTTTTTAAATAAAACTTTTTACCATAAAAAAGACACTTATAGAGTAAGATTTTTTTGTATTCCTTTTAAAACAAACTTTATAATTTTACCAATATAATTTTCTTATAAACTTTAGAATATTCTTAATATTTATGGCAATTTTTTTTGTTCTTATACTATTTGCAGCTTTTATGGCGTAAGGGAGAGGAGGAAACGGAACTAAAAATCAAGCAGATGAAAAAAATCTAAAGCAAAATGCATACCACAATACGAAAACCAAACGACCACCTGCATCTTGCTAGACATAAATTTTATTTAAGATAAAACTTTTTAAAAAATAAAACAGAAACGAAGAAAAAACGCAAATTTCATTATATTTCCTTTTTAGTTTGTTGTACGTTTTTCGCACATCTTTTTTCTTTTTATAATTTTCCTCATGTTGTACAAAATACAACACAGACAATTGTTGTATTCTACAACATAAAATTGAGCACTCTACCACCAAAACTACAACAGAGCTCAGACACACACACAATCAAACAGTGACATTTTTTTAATAAAATCACCCAAACACGTAAAGAGGAAGTGAAAGGGAGATAAAGCGAAAGAGTGAGAGTGTGTGAGTGAGAGGAAGTGTGTATGTGCTGGCTGTACATTGTAGCCGGAAATAGCTACAAAACAAGTTTTAAAGTAGAAACAAAGTTTTCCAGTTCTTGCAGCAACAAATTTTCTTGGTTATACCACAACCAAGAGACCAACACCATCACCACCACCAACATCACCACCCGCTTTATTATCATCATCATCGCCATCATCATACAGACAAACACAACGACAACGAGAACGAGAACGAAGACCGGAAACACAATTGGAAAAAATGTGTTCGAAAACACAATTTTGTTTTTTAAATTTACGCACATATTTAATATATTTATGCTGTTATTTACTCATCATGGTAGCAGCTGGTTCCCGGGTGGTCAATGGTTTAAAATGTTACTGTAATCCAAAGGAATGTGATGTTATACGTGCTCTGGACTGCCCGGGCAAGGGTTTAATGCTATGGGATCCATGCAAGTAAGTTATGAGAAAAAGTGTAAAGACAAAATAGGGAAAAATGCTAATTTATTGAAAGATAGAATAAAAAAAGAAGCCTTTTGTTAAAGTATAATAAGGGAAGAATAAAAGTGTTATTAGTTTTTTAACAACAGCTTTTCGGTTGCTTTTTACATGAGAACAAAAAGTTTTCTTGTAAAAAAGGATAACAAAACGATATTTTTTCACTAAGAGGATCTTCTTTGCACATATGAATGTTTTTCTAGAAAAATTTTTTTCATAAAAACAATTTTTTAACGAAATTTTTTCTAAAGAAAAACATTTTTAAAGAAATTTTTTCTATAGAAAAAAATGTTTAACTAAAATTTTTCTATAACGAAAATTTTTCTATAGAAAACAAATTTTTAACGATAATTTTACTATGGAAAAAAATTTTTAACGAAAATATTTCTTAGCAAAATTTTTTTAACGAATTTTTTTCTATAGAAAAAATTTTTTAACGATATTTTTTCTATAGATAACAAATTTTTAATGAAATATTTCCTATGGAAAAATTCTTTAATGAAATTTTTTCTATAGAAAAAAAATTTTTAAAGAAAATAATTTTTGAACGAAAATTTTTTTGCAGAAAAATTTTTTTACCGAAAATGTTTGTATAGAAAAAATTTTTTAACGAAAATTTTTCTATAGAAAAAATTTGTTAACGAAATTTTTTCTATAGAAAAAATTTTTAACGAAATTGTTTCTATAGAAAAAAATTTTTAACGAATTTTTTTCTAAAGAAAAAATTTTTTAACGAAATTTTTTCTATTGAAAATAATTTTCAACGAAATTTTTTCTATAGAAAAAATTTTTTAACGAAATTTTTTCTATAGAAAAAATTTTTTAACGAAATTTTTTCTATAGAAAAAATTTCTTAACGAAATTTTTTCTATAGAAAAAATTTCTTAACGAAGTTTTTTCTATAGAAAAAATTTTTTAACGAAATTTTTTCCATAGAAAAAATTTTTTAACGAAATTTTTTCTATAGAAAAAATTTTTTAACGAAATTTTTTCTATAGAAAAAAATTTTTAACGAATTTTTTTCTAACGAAAATTTTTTTAACGAAAATTTTTGTATAGAAAAATATTTTAAACGAAAATTTTTCTATAGAAAAAATTTTCTATAGAAAAATATTTTTTAAAGAAAAATTTTCTATAGAAAAATATTTTTTAACGAAAAATTTTCTATAGAAAAAATTTTTCTATAGAAAAAATCTTTTAACGAAAAATTTTTTTTATAGAAAAAATTTTTTAACGAAAATTTTTCTATAGAAAAAATTTTTGTATAGAAAAAATTTTTTAGTGAAAATTTTTCTATAGAAAAATTTTTTTAACGAAAATTTTTTAACGAAAATTTTTCTATAGAAAAAATTTTTAACGAAAATTTTTCTATAGAAAAAATTTTTAACGAAAATTTTTCTATAGAAAAAATTTGTTAACAAAAATTTTTCTATAGAAAAAATTTTTTAACGAAAATATTTCTAAAGAAAAAATTTTTTAACGAAAATTTTTCTATAGAAAAATATTTTTAACGAAAATTTTTCTATAGAAAAATATTTTTAACGAAAATTTTTCTATAGAAAAATATTTTTAACGAAAATTTTTCTATAGAAAAATATTTTTAACGAAAATTTTTCTATAGAAAAATATTTTTAACGAAAATTTTTCTATAGAAAAATATTTTTAACAAAAATTTTTCTATAGAAAAATATTTTTAACGAAAATTTTTCTATAAAAAATATTTTTAACGAAAATTTTTCTATAGAAAATATTTTTAACGAAAATTTTTCTTTAGAAAAATATTGTAAACGTAAAATTTTCTATAGAAAAAAATTTTTAACGAAAATTTCTCTATGGAAAAAATTTTGTAACGAAAATTTTTTTTTAATTTTTTTTTAATGAAAATTTTTCTATTGAAAAAATTTTTTAACGAAAATTTTTCTATAGAAAAAATTTTTGCACGAAAATTTTTTAACGAAAATTTTTCTATAGAAAAAATTTTTGAACGAAAATTTTTCTATAGAAAAAATTGTTTAACGAAAATTTTTCTATAGAAAAAATTTTTTAACGAAAATTTTTTTATAGAAAAAATTTTTTAAAGAAAATTTTTCTATAGAAAAATTTTTCAACGAAAATTTTTTCATTGCAAAAATTTTAATAACAAAAATTTTTCACTGGAAAAATTTTTAGTAACGAAAATTTTTCACTAGAAAAATTCTATACCGAATTTATTTAGATAGAAAAAATTTAACGAAAATTTTTCTATAGAAAAAATTTCTTAACCAAATTTTTTCTATAAACAAAGTTTTCTAAGTTGTTTTTCTATAAAAAAAATCTCTATAGAAAAATTTTTCTTCAATAATTTTTTCTATAGAAAAAATTTTGTTACGAAATTTCTAGTAAGATTTTTTTAACGAAATTTTTTCTATAAAAAAAGTTTTCTAAAAAAATGTTTTCTAAAAAAAAAAATTTCTAACGAAATTTTTTCTATAGGAAAATTTTTTTTAAAAAACTTTTCTATAAAAAAAATTTCGTTAAAAAATTTTTTCGATACAAAAAAATTCATTAAAAAATATTTTCTAAAGCAAAAATATCGTTAAAAAATTTTTTCTATAGAAACATTTTCGTTAAAAAATTTTTTCTATAGAAACATTTTCGTTAAAAAAATTTTTTCTATAGAAAAATTTTCGTAAAAAAAGTTTTTCTATAGAAAAAATTTCGTTAAAAAATTTTTTCTATAGAAAAAAATTCGTTAAAAAATTTTTTCTATAGAAAAAAATTCGTTAAAAATTTTTTCTATAGAAAAAATTTCGTTAAAAAATTTTTTCTATAGAAAAAATTTCGTTAAAAAATTTTTTCTATAGAAAAAATTTCGTTAAAAAATTTTTTCTATAGAAAAAATTTCGTTAAAAAATTTTTTCTATAGAAAAAATTTCGTTAAAAAATTTTTTCTATAGAAAAAATTTCGTTAAAAAATTTTTTCTATAGAAAAAATTTCGTTAAAAAATTTTTTCTATAGAAAAAATTTCGTTAGAAAAATTTTTTCTATAGAAAAAATTTCGTTAGAAAAATTTTTTCTATAGAAAAAATTTCGTTAGAAAAATTTTTTCTATAGAAAAAATTTCGTTAGAAAAATTTTTTCTATAGAAAAAATTTAGTTAGAAAAATTTTTTCTATAGAAAAAATTTAGTTAGAAAAATATTTTCTATAAAAAATTTTTTCTATAGAAAAAATTTCGTTAGAAACATTTTTTCTATAGAAAAAATTTTTTATTTATTTCCATAGAAAAAAATTTTTTAGCGAAATTTTTTAATGAAATTTTTTCTACAGAAAAAAATTTTTAACGAAATTTTTTCTATAGAAAAAAATTTTTAACGAAAGTTTTTCTATAGATAAACTTTTTTAACGAAATTTTTTCTATAGAAAAAATTTTTTAACGAAATTTTTTCTATAGAAAAAATTTTTTAACGAAAGTTTTTCTATAGAAAAAATTTTTTAACGAAATTTTTTCTATAGAAAAAATTTTTTAACGAAATTTTTTCTATAGAAAAAATTTTTTAACGAAATTTTTTCTATAGAAAAAATTTTTTAACGAAATTTTTTCTATAGAAAAAAATTTTTAACGAATTTTTTTCTATAGAAAAAATTTTTTAACGAATTTTTTTCTATAGAAAAAATTTTTTAACGAAATTTTTTCTATAGAAAAACTTTTTTTACGAAAATTTTTCTATAGAAAAAATTTTTTTAACGAAAATGTTTCTATAGAAAAAATTTTTTAACGATATTTTTGCTTTAGAAAATATTTTTTAATGAAATTTTTTGTATCGAAAAAATTTTTTAACGAAATTTTTTTTATAGAAAAGTTTTTTAAAAAAAATTTTCCTATAGAAAAAATTTCGTTAGAAATTTTTTTTTTTAGAAAACATTTTTTTAGAAAACTTTTTTTATAGAAAAAATTTCGTTAAAAAAATCTTACTAGAAATTTCGTAACAAAATTTTTTCTATAGAAAAAATTATTGAAGAAAAATTTTTCTATAGAGATTTTTTTTATAGAAAAACAACTTAGAAAACTTTGTTTATAGAAAAAATTTGGTTAAGAAATTTTTTCTATAGAAAAATTTTCGTTAAATTTTTTCTATCTAAATAAATTCGGTATAGAATTTTTCTAGTGAAAAATTTTCGTTACTAAAAATTTTTCTAGTGAAAAATTTTTGTTATTAAAATTTTTGCAATGAAAAAATTTTCGTTGAAAAATTTTTCTATAGAAAAATTTTCTTTAAAAAATTTTTTCTATAAAAAAATTTTCGTTAAAAAATTTTTTCTATAGAAAAATTTTCGTTAAACAATTTTTTCTATAGAAAAATTTTCGTTCAAAAATTTTTTCTATAGAAAAATTTTCGTTAAAAATTTTTTTCTATAGAAAAATTTTCGTACAAAAATTTTTCTATAGAAAAATTTTCGATAAAAAAATTTTTTCAATAGAAAAATTTTCATTAAAAAATGTTTGCTATAAAAAAATTTTCGTTACAAAATTTTTTCCATAGAAAAATTTTCGTTAAAAATTTTTTTCTATAGAAAATTTTACGTTTACAATATTTTTCTATAGAAAAATTTTCGTTAAAAATATTTTCTATAGAAAAATTTTTGTTAAAAATATTTTTCTATAGAAAAATTTTCGTTAAAAATATTTTTCTATAGAAAAATTTTCGTTAAAAATATTTTTCTATAGAAAAATTTTCGTTAAAAAATTTTTTCTATAGAAAATTTTCGTTAAAAAATTTTTTCTTTAGAAATATTTTCGTTAAAAAATTTTTTCTATAGAAAAATTTTCGTTAAAAATTTTTTCTATAGAAAAATTTTCGTAAAAAATTTTTTCTATAGAAAAATTTTCGTTAAAAATTTTTCGTTAAAAAAATTTTTCGTTAAAAAAATTTTTCTATAGAAAAATTTTCGCTAAAAAATTTTTTCTATAGAAAAATTTTAGTTAAAAAATTTTTTTCTATAGAAAAAATTTCGTTAGAAATTTTTTCTATAAAAAAATTTTCCTTAAAAATTTTTTTCTATAGAAAAATTTTCGTTAAAAAATTTTTTCTATAGAAAAATTTTCGTTAAAAAAATTTTTTCTATAGAAAAATTTTCGTTAAAAGATTTTTTCTATAGAAAAATTTTTTCTATAGAAAATTTTTCCTTAAAAAATATTTTTCTATAGAAAATTTTTCTTTAAAAAATATTTTTCTATAGAAAATTTTTCGTTAAAAAAATTTTTTCTATAGAAAAATTTTCATTTAAAATATTTTTCTATACAAAAATTTTCGTTAAAGATATTTTTCTATAGAAAAATTTTCGTTAGAAAATTTTTTCTATAGAAAAATTTTCGTTAAAAAATTTTTTCTATCAAAAATTGTTATTCTAGAGAAAAACTTTATTTTTTGTACAGACTTTACATATTTATTGTTGATATTAATTTGATTTGATTTTTTTATTTTATTTTCAGATGCTGTCGCATTTGCGCCAAAACCTTAGGTGAAACCTGCGGTGGACCTGGTGATTTTTCCGGTCAATGTGAACCACCATTAAAATGCGTAACAAAATTACCCATATCCAGTGGTTTAGGTGTTTGTATGGGTAAGTCTGTTTTATGTATATTAAATACTAAGATTTTTGAACTTGTCCTTTCATAATCATTTTGCCCTGATATTTTTTGCGCATAAAAAAATTCATGGTCAATTGCCAATGCATGGCCGGTATTATGTCGGGATAATCTTTTGCGTTAATGGTGTAATTTCGGACATAGTAAGGTTTATTCTGAAAAAGAGGTAATCATAAGTCAATAACACAGAAAATATTTCACAATCTTGAAAATTAATTTGTAGTTCTCACCGCTAAAATTGGACATTTCTTGGGTATATTCGCAGTTCTCAGTAACTCCGACATAGCCACTTTAATTGCTGTGAATTTTATATAGGCCAATTCCAAAGATCTACAACCATCGAAATCAAATTTTGCTAAATTCATCTGGCGATTATCTTTCTTGATCATATCAAATTTCAGTTTTAAATCAAACTCGGTTATATTTTGGTTAAGCGTAAATTCGGCACTAAGCTGGTTACTGGAGGGTAAAGAAGTCTCCAGTTTTCGAACCAAAGCTTTGTTTGATATCTCGAATTCAAATTTATCCAGAGAGATGAAAATTTTATCATGTGGCTTGGGAAAAATTATTAAAAATATTTAACATTTTAAGGTTTTTTTTTTATATCAAAAAGTTTTTTAAATATCTTCTTACCTTGT
Source organism: Stomorhina lunata (assembly GCA_933228675.1). Lineage (NCBI taxonomy): Eukaryota > Metazoa > Arthropoda > Insecta > Diptera > Rhiniidae > Stomorhina > Stomorhina lunata. Next base: position 105,337,043 of record OW121742.1, read on the forward strand.
TATTTGCTTTTATTTCATAAATCAATTGGATTATTATAAAAACTTTAATCCGCCAATAAATTCTAAACATTTTTCCAAACTAATTTTATTCCCAGTAATAATTTATTTTTAGTTTCATTTGTACTAACAAAATATCGATTTATTATTATGTTATTAAAATAAGATTAACAAGAATTTGATTATAAAAATTTATTGGTGCTTGATACTTTAAAACTTAATTACTTATTTTTTCATGTTTATAAACGATGAATAAATAGATTTTTAACATAACTCTTTATATGTAAACTTTTTGTAGAACAATTAAATTGTGTTTTTTTTTTTTGTTATAAAATGTTTTCCAAATTTAGTTAAAAAATTTTAAAGTTTAATAAGGTTGACTAGTCACACGCCTAGAGAAATACATCTAAGCGTGTGCCGTCTTGTCATATTAACATATTAACAGCACCATCTGGTTTTGGGTAGTTAAGAAACCTGAACCCCATAGAAGATCCCGATTTATACACGAGATTTATCTTACGTTCTCATATGTAATATTACCTATCCTAGTAAATTTTTACAGAATTCCAAACACTGCTGTCGTTACACTGTCTTCTCCAATTGATCACACCAATCGAGCCCAAATCTTAAGCCACTTAATCCATTAACCGGTTTCTTGACTTAACATTTTAACAGCACCATCTGGTTTTGGGTAGTTAAGAAAACTGAACCCCATAGAAGATCCCGATTTATACACGAGATTTATGTTACGTTCTCATGTGTAATATTACCTATCCTAGTAAATTTTTACAGAAAAATTCCAAACACTACTCTCTTTACACTGCCCAATTGATCACACCAATCGAGCCCAAATCTTAAGCCACTTAATCCATTAACCGGTTTCTTGACTTAACATTTTAACAGCACCATCTGGTGTTGGGTAGTTAAGAAAGTTGAACCCCATAGAAGACCCCGATTTATACACGAGATTTATCTTACGTTCTCATATGTAATATTACCTATCCTAGTAAATTTTTACAGAACAATTCCAAACACTACTGTCTTTACCCTGCCTTCTCCAATTGATCACACCAATCGAGCCCAAATCTTAAGCCACTTAATCCATTAACCAGTTTCTTGACTTAACATTTTAACAGCACCATCTGGTGTTGGGTAGTTAAGAAAGTTGAACCCCATAGAAGACCCCGATTTATACACGAGATTTATCTTACGTTCTCATATGTAATATTACCTATCCTAGTAAATTTTTATAGAAGATTTCCAAACACTACCGTGCCTTCTCCAATTGATCACACCAATCGAGCCCAAATCTTAAGCCACTTAATCCATTAACCGGTTTCTTGACTTAACATTTTAACAGCACCATCTGGTTTTGGGTAGTTAAGAAAGCTGAACCCCATAGAAGATCCCGATTTATACACGAGATTTATCTTACGTTCTCATATGTAATATTACCTATCCTAGTAAATTTTTACAGAAGAATTCCAAACCTACTGTCTTTACCCTGCCTTCTCTAATTGGTCACACCAATCGAGCCCAAATCTTAAGCCACTTAATCCATTAACCGGTTTCTTGACTTAACATTTGAACAGCACCATCTGGTGTTGGGTAGTTAAGAAAGTTGAACCCCATAGAAGACCCCGATTTATACACGAGATTTATCTTACGTTCTCATATGTAATATTACCTATCCAAGTAAATTTTTATAGAAGATTTCCAAACACTACCGTGCCTTCTCCAATTGATCACACCAATCGAGCCCAAATCTTAAGCCACTTAATCCATTAACCGGTTTCTTGACTGAACATATTAACAGCACCATCTGGTGTTGGGTAGTTAAGAAAGCTGAACCCCATAGAAGATCCCGATTTATACACGAGATTTATCTTACGTTCTCATGTGTAATATTACCTATCCTAGTAAATTTTTACAGAAGAATTCCAAACACTACTGTCTTTACCCTGCCTTCTCCAATTGATCACACCAATCGAGCCCAAATCTTAAGCCACTTAATCCATTAACCGGTTTCTTGACTTAACATTTTAACAGCACCAACTGGTGTTGGGTAGTTAAGAAAGTTGAACCCCATAGAAGACCCCGATTTATACACGAGATTTATCTTACGTTCTCATATGTAATATTACCTATCCTAGTAAATTTTTATAGAAGATTTCCAAACACTACCGTGCCTTCTCCAATTGATCACACCAATCGAGCCCAAATCTTAAGCCACTTAATCCATTAACCGGTTTCTTGACTTAACATTTTAACAGCACCATCTGGTGTTGTTTAGTTAAGAAAGTTGAACCCCATGGAAGACCCCGATTTATACACGAGATTTATCTTACGTTCTCATATGTAATATTACCTATCCTAGTAAATTTTTACAGAAGAATTCCAAACACTACTGTCTTTACCCTGCCTTCTCCAATTGATCACACCAATCGAGCCCAAATCTTAAGCCACTTAATCCATTAACCGGTTTCTTGACTTAACATTTGGACAGCACCATCTGGTGTTGGGTAGTTAAGAAAGTTGAACCCCATAGAAAACCTTAATTTATACACGAAATCCATTTTGCATTCTCATTTGAAATTCTTCCTTTACTAGTAAATTTCTGTTTATAGAAGAATACCAAACATTGCTCTCTTTTGCGTGCTTTCTCCAATTGATCACATCAATCTAACCTAAATCTTAAGCTACTTGATCCATCCACAAAGTCTAGATCTTACCCTTTGAGCTTCTGATAGTATTTACAGTCAAAAAACTTATCTAGCTTGAGCATGCGATTCCATTGTTTGATCTTTATTTTCTTAACTAAATTTATATAATCGTAAGCGACATTTCGCTAAATATCTCTTAAACTATTAGAGATAGCTTAGTAAAGTAAGCATATTTTTCTTTCTTTCTTAAGTAGTTTTCGAATATGTAAAAATATTTCGAAAGGTTTATATTTATGAAAGTTGTACGGACTAATAGGTTTTACATACAATGGTATTGAGGCCACTTTGCTAAAAATAGACATGTTTTTAAAAATTGATCTAAAACTCCAACTACCCATTGGCCGATTTCTGCATATTGCGCCACAATCCGCAAAGTAGCTTAAAAGTTATTAAAGTAAAACTAAACAAGAAAGAGTGTTATATTCGGCTGTGATGAATCTTGTATACCAACCTTCAAGTTGTACGAGAGTGCAGCAAATTCAAAATGTTGACCAAATGTGGTGTTGTTGGTAATATATTTGGACTAAATTCGGTTGCAGTGGTATAGTTACTATAGTTCAACATTTAAAAGTATCTACGTGGTTTCCCAAGTATTTACCTTGGACAAAATGCTGTTCCATAACCGAATATAGTTTTACATTAATAAGCTATTTCGTTTTGCCATAAACATGTTGATAGCAACACGGCAGATTCATATATATTGTAAGGAGTTCCTAATGCATCTACTGTATATAAAGTCTGGACCTAACATTGATTGACAGTTATCTAATTTCGTAGATGCCACCTTAATATACTGAATGTACCTCCAAATCTTTTTGATTGTAGATATAAAAAGGGGATGCTATATATATAAGAACTACAGCCAAATATTGACCAATTGTTACAAAATTAAATATACTGGCTGGTATTAATATAAAGTTTATTTGTGCAAAATTTAGTGGCCATAGCTGACATAGTTTATAACTTAATAGCTTATAACTGGCGTTTGTGCCATTTTAGTGGTTACCGGGAACGGTTTTTATATGAAAGCTATGGTCCAAAATGGACCGACTCCTAAAAAATTTGACATACTGACTGAAAGTTGCATAAAACTTCTCTGTTCTGGATTTAGTAGTCATAGATTTTACAATTATATTCAATTTTTAGCATAAATGTGATTCCCGGCGTTGGGTTATATGGGAACTCTAACTAAATGTGAACTGATTTTACCCATTTTCAGCACACAATCTCTATAACATATCGAAAATATTCTTGCTAAATTTTGTCTTTCTAGTTCTTGTAGTTAAGCAACTATCGCGCTTTTTGTTTTTTTTTTTTGTGTTTCCTATATGGGAGCTATGGTCAATGGTGACCGATTGTGACACTCGTTGGCATTGGCATAAGACCACCTCTTAATAAATTAAGTACAGGGTGGCCCAAAAGTCGCGAACGGATTTGAAAAATTAATAACTTCTCTAATTTAATTATTATTATTACTTTTCTTTTAAGGACTTGTAAAATCAATCTGGGAGATTAATTATGAAAGGTTACCACGTTATCCAGCGAACCAAAATCATAGAACTTTATTTTGAACATCATCAACGATCAATAATTCAAACTCAACGAGCCTATCGTCGTCATTTTAATGTGCGGAATTCACCATCCGAAACAATGATTCGACGCTTAGTGACACGTTTTCAGGAATAAGGCTCAGTGAGGAATCTTCCACAAAGCGGAAGACCACATTCTGTTATTAGTAAAGCAAATATTCAACGCGTTCTGGAGAGTGTTGAGGAGAATCCTGAAACATCAACTCGAAGGCGCTCTGCTGAGCTCGGCGGTTTTTACGCAAAATATTAAAGGGAATTTTACATCTTTTCACATACAAGGTGCAGTTAGTGCAAGAACTAAAGCCATGAGATTCCCAAGAACGATTAATTTATGCAGTTTGCTTTCCTCTCTTCGGCCTTTTTGGGCCACCCTGTAGTTATATCTGTTATAGTTTATTGGCATTTAAGTGTATTTTAGGTGAAATTTTGGCTGTTTCCGTAAGTTTTTTGTATGGGAGATATGACTAAATGTGTACCGATTTTGATGAAATTTTATATGCTGCCTAGTGCTTATGTAAAACTAGATACCAAATTTTGTCATCATAGCTGTTATAACTTGTCATTTATTAGCAAATAAGCGATTAGTCTAGGCGAGGTTATACGGGAGCTATGGTCAAATGTTAACCGATTTTGCCCAATTTCAATACCAAAATTTTCTCAGAGATGAAGAATGTTTGTACTAAGTTTCAGTGAGATAGCTCCTTTCGTTTAGGCGTTATCGTGATTTCAACAGACCGACAGACAGACAGACAGACAGACAGACAGACAAACAGACAAACAGACAAACAGACAGACAGACAGACAGACAGACAGACAGACAGAAAGACAGAAAGATAGACAGAAAGACAGACAGACAGACAGACAGACAGACAGACAGACAGACAAACAGACAGACAGACAGACAGACAGACAGACAGACAGACAGACAGACAGACAGACAGACAGACAGACAGACAGACAGACAGACAGACAGACAGACAGACAGACAGACAGACAGACAGACAGACAGACAGACAGACAGACAGACAGACAGACAGACAGACAGACAGACAGACAGACAGACAGACAGACAGACAGACAGACAGACAGACAGACAGACAGACAGACAGACAGACATACAGACAGACAGACAGACAGACAGAAGGAAATTACAAATGGAATTCTTAACAGATGACACCACTAGGAGGTAAGTGTCCACAATTGAGATGAAGGATAGACCAAGATTAGCCTGGGTTTACCAAGTTAAACCGATCAGAACCGTTACATGGTATCCAACATCCCCTACGTCAACCAAAAGAATTAGTATACCTTGGTACCGCTAAGAACATCAACAACGATATATGCTTTGAAATCAAACGTAGAATCATACTTGCCAATCGATGCTATTTTGGACTAAGCAAACAGCTAAGAAATAAAGTCCTCTCTGTAAGAACTAAAATCACGCTCTATAAAACGCTCATACTACCCGTGTTATTGTATGGTGCTGAATCATGGGCACTTGCACAGACAGATGAAGCTATCCTTGGAGTATTTGAGAGGAAAATTCTACGAAGAATCTTTGGACCAGTTTGCGTCAACAATGAGTATCGACATCGAATGAACCATGAGCTGTATGAGTTATACGCTGACATAGACATAGTAAAACGCATTAAGCAACAGCATCTGCGTTGGCTAGGACATGTTGTGCGAATGGATGAAAATACTCCGGCAAGAAAAGTCTTCGATAATGATCCAGAGGGAACGCGTAGAAGAGGGCGTCCAAAACTTCGATGGAAAGACCAAGTAGAAGCAAATCTTTTGAAACTTGGTATACGAAATTGGAGAATATGCGCACAAGATAGAGGTGCTTGGAATTCCAAAATATGCTCGGCCTTTGACCTAAACAGGTTGTAATTACAGGTCATTTAAGTAAGTAAGTAAGTACAAATGGAATGACAATCTCAATATACCCCCCATTCTTTTTGATAGCGGGTATAAAAAGCTTACAGAAAAATCTTACTCGAATAATTTTGAGATGAATTTTTTACTCGATTAACTCGAGTAATTTTTAACGATTAATCAATTCTCCGAGTAATTAAGAAACCCCATTTTTAAGTTATTTGATTACTCAAACAATTAAAAGTCGAGTAAAATGAACACCCTAGCAGTGGCTCTTCATTAGTTTGGGATGGGTGCGAAAGTATTGTTGCCCAAGAGTTACAACTTATGATTTCAAAGAGTTATCATAAAGCTTTCACAATTTGATATATTTACTAGTAAGATTTATACTACTTAGATATTCTAGATTATGGAAGAAATTAAAGCCTAAAATTAAATAAAGGTTTTCATGGTACATATTCATTTCTGTGCTAAAGTTTAAACATTTTTTTCAAAAACTTAAAATAAGCAGTCAACAAACTGGACCTATATTGGTTAATCGGTTCATAAAGTGATTCCATCAATTTACCTTTAGGTGGAAGTCAAAAAAAATATTTCTACGCGTTCAAGCATAACATCAAAACAATATACCATCCACACAAGTAGTGGAGTAGGGTGTAAAAAAGCCAAAATGCAAATCGATACATAGGAATATCGTATAATCGAACCAAATTTTATTATATCAATTCTTAGTATGTATTTTCCTTATCCTGCCCTTGCAGGTGCAAGATCCCTGATATTGTTTATCAAAATAAAATTCGGCAAATGATTGAAAGGACATTATGGGCGTCAGCATTGGATAGTCTTCGGCATTAAAGGTAAAATTGCGAACATAATATAATTCATCCTAGAAATTAGAAATAAATTTAAAAAAAGTATTGAAGTCCTTCTAAAATATCTTACTGCTTTCACAGGACATCTGCGCGGCAGATTGCCTTTACGAAAAATCTCCTTGGTCATGGTGGCTATCAAGGGTATAGTGTAGACCGACTCTAGACCCTTGCAGCCATCAATATTTAAAGACAAGAGATTAATGCGTGTATTATCCTTTTTAAACATATCAAAACGATAGCGCACCTCAATATTGCTAATTTGCCTTTTAAGGGACACCTCTAGGGTAACGTATTTTTGCTTTAAAACGCTATAATTTAAAACTTTCAGGGCATTGGGTTGGGTGGTGTTGTAATGCAATGTATTTATTTCTATGACAAAATCACGCTAAATGAAGGATATTTTAATTATAATTAAGTTTGTAAAAATTTTAACATAAATAGAGGAAAATACATACTTTAGCTTCGGCGTTAATTAAAGTTATCCCTATTAGAGCCGTAATGATAAGCCACATTTTCCTTTTTTAGAGCTGTTTTGTTACTGAATGAACAATTACTTGGATTAAGTAACAGCTGCTGCTGCTTCCGTTGCTATTTCTTCACTATGACAAATTCTGTTGTTGGGGCTAATGTTAAAATTTTTAACTTTTTCACGCTTTTAGTTGCGGTCACTGAGACATATAAATTTTCATTTAATTAACATTCATTAAATCTCGATTAATTAAGTCTTTATTAAACACTTTGCAATGATGGGAGGGTTTTTCTTACAGTTGGGAGCAGAATTGTGAATCATTTGAACTGAAATCTTTCTATAGAAAAATATTTTTAACAAAAATTTTCCTATAGAAAAATATTTTTAACAAAAATTTTTCTATAGCAAAATATTTTTAACAAAAATTTTTCTATAGAAAAATATTTTTAACAAAAATTTTTCTATAGAAAAATATTTTTAACAAAAATTTTTCTATAGAAAAATATTTTTAACAAAAATTTTTCTATAGAAAAATATTTTTAACAAAAATTTTTCTATAGCAAAATATTTTTAACAAAAATTTTTCTATAGAAAAATATTTTTAACAAAAATTTTTCTATAGAAAAATATTTTTAACAAAAATTTTTCTATAGAAAAATATTTTTAACAAAAATTTTTCTATAGAAAAATATTTTTAACAAAAATTTTTCTATAGAAAAATATTTTTAACAAAAATTTTTCTATTGAAAAATATTTTTAACAAAAATTTTTCTATAGAAAAATATTTTTAACAAAAATTTTTCTATAGAAAAATATTTTTAACAAAAATTTTTCTATAGAAAAATATTTTTAACAAAAATTTTTCTATAGAAAAATATTTTTAACAAAAATTTTTCTATAGAAAAATATTTTTAACAAAAATTTTTCTATAGAAAAATATTTTTAACAAAAATTTTTCTATAGAAAAATATTTTTAACAAAAATTTTTCTATAGAAAAATATTTTTAACAAAAATTTTTCTATAGAAAAATATTTTTAACAAAAATTTTTCTATAGAAAAATATTTTTAACAAAAATTTTTCTATAGAAAAATATTTTTAACAAACATTTTTCTATAGAAAAATATTTTTAACAAAAATTTTTCTATAGAAAAATTTTATTTTAACAAAAATTTTTTAAAAAAAATTTTATTTTAACAAAAATTTTTCTATAGAAAAATTATATTTTAACAAAAATTTTTCTATAGAAAAATTTTATTTTAACATCAATTTTTCTATAGAAAAATTTTATTTTAACAAAAATTTTATTTAAACAAAAATTTTTCTACAGAAAAATTTTATTTAAACAAAAATTTTTAGAAATAGAATAGAAAAATAGAATAGAACAATTTTTGTTAAAATAAAATTTTTCTATAGAAAAATTTTTGTTAAAATAAAATTTTTCTATAGAAAAATTTTTGTTAAAATAAAATTTTTCTATAGAAAAATTTTATTTTAAGAAAAATTTTTCTATAGAAAAATTTTACTTTAACAAAAATTTTTCTACAGAAAAATTTTATTTTAACAAAAATTTTTCTATAGAAAAATTTTATTTTGACAAAAATTTTTCTATAGAAAAGTTTTATTTTAACAAAAAATTTTCTATAGAAAAATTTTATTTTAACAAAAATTTTTCTATAGAAAAATTTTATTTAAACAAAAATTTTTTCAAAGAAAAATTTCATTTTAATAAAAATTTTTCTCTAGAAAAATAGTTTTAGCAAAAATTTTTCTCTAGAAAAAAATTTTTAAGAAAAATTTTTAAAACAGTAAATTTTTTTCATTGCATATGCTTAGGAGTAAGATATTTTGGTAAGTCCATAATATCCGGTCTGAATGAATCTTTGTTTTTGAATTATTTCTGTAAAATTCTTTGACTTAGATAATCATTTTCAAGATTATCATGACAAATTTCAATTTTTTTATTTTTTAATACAAATGCATTTGAATGTTCACTTCTTCGTGACTCGGCCTTTCAATACAGCACAACCTTGATATTGCTTTTCAAAATAGAATTCCGTAAACGATTGAAAAGCCATAATGGGTGTGAATTTGGGGAATTCATTGGCGTCATAGGTATAATTACGTATATAATACAATTCGTTCTAGAAAAGCAAAAACAAAGGAGAATTAAAAAAATTTGTTTCTCTTAAACATCTAAATATCTTACCCCTTTCACTGGACACTTTTTGGGAAAATTACTTTTACGAAATATTTCCTTAGTGATTTTAGCTATCAGGGGAATTTTGTAACTCGATTCTAAGCCCTTGCAGCCATCAATCTTAATCGACAAGAGATTAATGCGTGCGTTATCCTTCTTAATCATATCCAGCCGATAGTGTAATTCCATTTCGCTGATATCCTTTGCAAAGGCAAATTCAATGGTTAGATATTGGGGTTTTATTAAGCCATAGTTTAAAGTTTTTATTAGATTCGGAGTGCTGAGATTGAAATGGAATTCATGCATTTCAATGACAAAGTTACGCTAAGAAAATAGAAATTTTAAAATATTGTAATAATCAAATATTCAAAATTTTGTAATCTCATTAAATTATACTTTATTATCGGCGTTAATTAGCGGAGCCCAAATCAAAAGCGTTACGATAAGCCACATTTTATTTTGACCAGCTGCTTTGATTAAATGATTTTGGTTGTTTGATTGTCGTGGCCTTCTTCCGTTTGAGGGTAATGACTACTTAGAACTTTGTATTTGTTTTTAATGTTTCCGATTTGTTTGCAGATAATGTTAATTAACAAATAAATAAATTAAACGCAGATTAATGTTGTCATTTAACTAATTTTTTTAAGTTTTTTTTTTAATGTTGTTGTATTTACAGTGAAGTGTAAAAAGTGCAATAGCTGTTTAGGACTTTTGAAATCGAAAGTTTCGCCTACAATTTCAGAATGACTATTTTTCCTTCCCTGTAGCAAGTCTAGAGCAAAGACTGTATAATATAAAGATACTGCACTTTCATACATTGATTTGCTGTATGGTCCCTTTAAAAAGTCCCATGAAAACCCGTTTTTATTCTAATTTGCAAACAACTATTGTATTGATTATCCAATGACAGAAAGCTAAGGCGCACACACGTGCTCATGAACTGTATGTTTGTTTGCGCGTTTATGTGATTTTCTTTGTTCTTTATCCATTTTAAATCTCACATTTGACAGAAAAAAATGTAAAGAGTGCAATATCTTTATACTATAGAGTCTTTGCGTTGAGTTTATGACCGAAATAAAAATCTTACCCACCTCTCGAGTATGTAAAACCTCTCAGGTATGTATAACTCTTGCCAAAATAAGACAAGGTAGACATTTTATACATCAATAAAAAGGGAATTTTATCCTATATTCTTAAATGAGCAATAATTGTATGTATATATATATAAATATCTCGAAAACGGCTCTAACGATTTTGATTAAATTTGAAAGGTCGGTATCTGTTTGGACATATGGGTCGAGTAAGAAGGAACTTTTGGAAACTTTGCCTCTAAAGGGGTAAAAAGGGGAAAAATCGAAAACGTTAGATCTCCTAAAGCAATAGACAAAGAAACAAAATTAATATTATGTTTCGAACAACTATAAAAATAAGTAGACAGGTGTTTGGTACTTTTTTGAAACTATGAACAATAGGGGGTAAAAAGTAGAGAAAGTAGTTTTTTTGGTACTATTTTTAATCCACACTTATCTTTTGAGCCAAAGAATACAGAAATTAACTTTGTACTAGAAAAAATATTAAACACTTATTTGGTACTTTTTTGATTTCGGGGGCCAAAATGGGTAATAAATGGATAAAATTATAACTTAAGATCTCATAAAGTAATCAAATAGGAACGATATATTAACTGTGTTTTTAAAAAATTTACTGTTTTCAATTGGTACCAAAGGAGTACCAAATATTAAGATTGAACTTTTTTAAGATTAGGGGATAAAAAGGGGAACAAATTGGTAATGTTATAACTTTTAACAAATGAATGTTTGTCTATCTGTATGTGCTTTATAGAATAGTAAACTATGCATTTGATCATGTTATGCACTTCAGCAAAGTTGTTGCACATGAGCCAGCGAAGGTTGTTAATTTAACATGACTAATTTCCGACAGATGGCGCCACTGAAAATTACTCAAAATGATTTAGATCGTGAACTGCGTATTTGATCATGCTACGATCTTAAGAAAAGTTGTTACGCAAAGAGGCGACGAAGGTTTCTTAGTTTGTATGACCAATTTCCAGCAGGTGGCGCCACTGAAAATTACTCAAAGTGAGTTAAATTGTAATCTGCACATTTTATCATGCTGTGATCTTTAACAAAGTTGTTAAGGAGGAGCCGACGAAGGTTCCTTAGTGGGTATGACCAATTACCGATAGGTGGCGCCGCATAAAATGACTCAAAGTTAGTTAAATCATAAACTGTGCATACTATGATCTTTACCAAAGTTGTTGCGCATGAGCCGACGAGAGTTTCTAAGATGGTATGACCTATTTCCAAAAATTATTCACAATGAATTGAACTGTAAACTATGCATTTGATCATGTGTTGATCGCACAAAATAAATAAAATAATTTAAAATTAATTGGATATTTGTGTGCGATGTCTTTCCTATAAATTAATTTATTTCTCTAATACCTTATACAATAAAATATTTGTAAACTTTAAAATTTGCTTTGAAATGCCTATCCTAAAGCATTAAATAAATAAATAAATAAACCTAAGTTTTGAATATCATTTTGCAATTTATTGCAAAAATCTCTAAAACTATACAAGGTATTAGAATGAATTTTGGAAACAGTATAGACCAATGTATAAGAAATCCAAAAATATTAATTTTAAAAGGAGTTTTAAAATTTTAATGAACATTTTTGAATACACATAAGTACCATTTTTGCAATAAATTTATATAATTTTCCAACATTACCTTGTAATTTTTTAATTTTTGAAGAGAGTATGTATCAATATCTTACAAATTCAGAAATATAAATTTCGAAACGAGTTCTGAAATGTTAATTAACATTTTTGAAAACGGAAGAGTGCGCTTTTTAAAAAATGTTATTTTTTTTTAGAAAAACGGGCTGTGTGATCCTATTTATGGCCGGGCCCTATCAGATTTTTGCATAGACCTTACAAACATCACACTCTAAATAACTTAATTAAAAAAGGTTTTGAAATCCATTTTCCAGAATCCTAGCATACCAGAAGTCTCATCTTCGATCCCAAGTTTGAAGAAATGGAAACTTGACTGCACCTTTCGAGACTCAAAATATATATTAGACCATGGGCTTCACTTTAATTCTCGGAACATCTGAACGATAAAGCAACATTATTCTCTATTCCATTTTTATTAGTGTGTTTGCATATATCATTGGTTCTTAAGCGAATTAAAATAGAATCTGCTTGCACGTCTTCAATCTAAAACCGACTTGAGTATTTCCGTAATGTCTCAATATCTAAAAGTCTTGTTCCGTAAGTAAATGAATAGGGCTCTAATTCCTTTGACTTAATGATCATCTCTAGTTTTCGGAATTATATAAAAAATTATTTAACAATTAAAATTATAACAGTTTTGTAGGGAACATTTTCGGAGGATAACAGCTTTTTTTAAGAAAATTGTTTAAATATAAAAGTTTTGCTTAAACAATTGCTCTGCTATGATAAAATTATAAGGGAAATCCTTCAAAAATCAAAATTATAACAGTTTTGTATGAAAAAAATTTCGGAGTAGAACAGTTTTTTTTAAGAAACTGTTTAAATATAAAAGTTATCCATTAACAATTGTTCGCCTCTACTGGTATAATATAAAAAAAATTGTTTAACAATAAAAATTATAACAGTTTTATATAAAAAAATTTCGGAGTATAACAGTTTTTTTAAAAGAAAATTGTTTAAATATAAAAGTTTTCCATTGGCAAATGTTCGGTTATAATAAAATTATATAAAAAATTGTTTATTTTTTAAAATTATAACAGTTTTGTATGAACAAATTTTGAAATATAACAGTTTTTTTTAAGAAATGGTTTAGATACTAAAGTTTTCCATAGACAATTGCTCGGCTATAATGTAATTATATATTAAATTGTTATCAATCAAAATTATAACAGTTATGTGAGAAAAAGTTTTGAGTATAACAGTTTTTTTTTAATTTTTTTATATTAAAGCTTAAATTTTTTTTGGCTATAGTGGAATTATATATGAAATTGCTTAGAAATAAAAATTATAACAGTTTTGTATGAACAATTTCGGAGTATAACAGATTTTTCTTAAAGAATGTTTTTTAATTATAAATGTTTTCCATGAACAATTGCTTGGATATAATATAGTTATATAGGAAATTGTTAAACAATCAATATTATAACAGTTTTGTATGGAAAAATTTTGTAAATTTTAGTATAACAGTTTTTTTTTAAGAATTTTTTTTAAATATTGAAGTTTTCCCTAGACAATTGCTCGGCTATAAAGAAATTGTTTAACAATCAAAATTATAACAGTTTTGTATGGAAAGTTTTTGGGAGTATAAAGTTTTTTTTTAAGAAAATTATTGAAATATAAAAGTTTTCAATAGACTATTAATTGGATTTAATGAAATTAACAGTTTTGTATGCAGAAATTTCGGAGTATAACAGTTTTTTTCTTAAAGAAAATTGTTTAAATTAAAAGTTTTCCAAAGAAAATTGTTCGGCTTTAATGGAATTATACAGAATATTGTATAACAATAAAATTATAACAGTTTTGTATGGACAAATTTTGGAGTATAAGAGTTTCTTTATAAGAAAATTAATTAAATATAAAAGCTTTCTTTAGATAATCGGCTATAATGAAAATAATAAAAAGAATTGCTTAACAATAAAAATTATAACAGTTTTGTATGGACAAATTTTACAGAATAACAGTTTTTTTCAAAGAAAATTGATTAAATTAAAAGCTTTCTTTAGATAATCGGCTATAATGAAAATAATAAAAAAAATTGTTTAACAATAAAAATTATAACACTTTTGTATGAAAAAATTTAGGAGTATAACAGTTTTTTAGAAAAATTGTTTAAATTTTAAAGTTTTTTATGACTAATTATTCTGTCTTAATGTAACATTATATTAAATTTTTAAGCAATCAAAATTATAACAGTTTTATATGGGCAAAATTTGAAGTATAACTGTGTTTTTGAAAGAAAATTGTTTAAATATATAAGTTTTCCTTAGACGGAATTATATAAGAAATTGTTTAACAATCAAAAATATAACATATTCGCATTTAAACATTTTTTTGGAAGAAAATTGTGAATTATTTAGCAGAAAAATGTTTAAGTCAGGAACCGTAACTGTTATAACTTTTATCGTAAAAGTCAGATAATAAGAACTATTATTTGACTTTTATTTATTCGAGCAGAAATAAAAGTTATTTTTTAACTTTTATTTTTTTTTTTTATAAAAAATAACAGTTATTTTTGACTTTTATTTTTTCAAGCAAAAATAAAAGTTATTTATTAACTTTTACTTTTTCGAGCAAAAATAACAGTTATTTTTTTTTATTTTTTCGAGCATGAATAAAAGTTATTTTTTGACTTTTATTTTTTCGAGCAGAAATAAAAGTTATTTTTTAACTTTTATTTTTTTAAATTCATGGTAAATTCATTAAAAAAAAATTTCAAACAAAGATGATTTTTCAGTAAAAATAATTTGCATATACTCAAAAATTAATGGAGTTGAGTTTTGCAATCACAATTGGGGTTGAAAATACAAAAATAACTTTTATTTCTTCTCGAAAAAATAAAAGTAAAAAAAAATAACTTTTATTTCTGCTCGAATAAATAAAAGTCAAGAAATAACTTTTATTCATGCTTGAAATAATAAAAGTCAAAAATAACGGTTATTTTTGCTTGAAAAAATAAAAGTTTAAAAATAACTTTTATTTTTGCTCGAAAAAATAAAAGTTAAAAGTAACTCTTATTTTTGCTCAAAAAAATAAAAATCAAAAAATAACTGTCAACAAATAACTGTTAAGCATCGCATTTTATGATAATTTGGTCCAAGACTATCAAAATGGTATACTTGGTTTTATTCTCCGAAATTTCCTTAATTAAAAATTCAAAAATAACAGTTATTTTCGGTCCCTGGTTTAAGTATAAGAGTTTTTTATCGAATATTTTTAGAATTTAATAATTTATATACCAAATAGTTCCATTATAACAGTTTTCTATAGGAAATTGTTAAAGAATACAAGTTTCGTGTTCAAAATTTTTAGAAAATTTCTAAAGTATAAAATTATCCAAAACAAATTGTTCCGGTGCTACAGAATTATTACAGGATTAGAGTATATAACTTTCCTCTAGGAAATTACTCAACTATAACAGTTTTTCATCGTAAATTGTTCCACTGATAAAGAAGATATCAAAAATATTTTTATTTGAATAAATATTGCGAAAGCTTAATTGAACCAGCGATGATTCTCCTCTTCAACTGGCTTAAGCAGAAAAGGAAGATAAATTTTTCAAAAGTTTGTTTATCTTCTCAAAAGGTTACTTTTCTAAATAAAGTCATCCTTCCTTTAAACGTGAAAATATTCTATGCAAAATCCTTAAAAAGGAGTGACAATTCCATACAAATATTTGACAAACTAAAAACGATTAAGTCACAAAAAAGAAACATCTCTCCCTCAACACCATAAAGACAGACAGCAAACATGAAATATTAATCAATTTCTAAGAAATCTTAACCCTGAAGCTAAAAAAAGAAATGAAAATGAAATGACTTTCATTCTGTCGTGCCATCAAAAAGAAACCTTAAGAGTATTTATTTATTTGAACAAAGATCAAGGCCATTTACATGACAAACTTTTGTGTACGCAACTCCAGCTCAGGCATTTTGACAACAGAATATCTATGTATAGCCTTTTATCATTATTGTTGCTATTTTGTATGTATTTTGTTGCTTATCTAGAGTTTTCAAAAAGATATCAAAACACATTCCAAAAAACATTTGCATGATTATTTTTCTGCTATTTTCTTCTACTTTAGAGCCATAAAATTATGAAAATTTTTTATCAAGATGAAAATGAAACCCTTTTTGTCATTTCATTTCATTTCTTTTCATTTTTTGTGACAAGACAAGAGTGAAAAATTTTAACATTCCAAATACGAAAATTCCATTTAACTCATATTGACTTGACAGCAATTATGAGTTTGTTTTCTTCAAGTCCCCTAAAAGCAGGCAACAAATAAGTTAAGGGAATAATAAAAAAGCGGAGAAAAGCAAATAATGAAATTATTATAAAGAGCCTTGAGGCGTAAAGAAACAAAAAAAAGTAATAATTTTCATAAAAATTGTTGCGGAAAACCCAAGTTTATTTGTTTCTAGAATTTTATGACTTTTTTTTGTAAGACTTCATCATTTATATAAAAATGATTATGTTATATATGATGATAAAGAAAATATGGTAAACAGACAAGCCAATAAGGTGGAATTCTAATCAGAACCTTTACAAAATTTAACAATATCAATTCCTAATCCCCCCTTTTCCTAAACACGCCTTTAGAAAGTTATTCTTCTTTAAAACACCCCCCCCTCCCCTACAAAAAAGCTTTAAATAGAAAAATTATGAAAATATTTTTTTTCAACCATTTCGACTTACAAAAACAAAAGACTCAAATTCTAAAACCATTCACATGCCAATTTATTTTGTCAATTTATTTTCTAAAGACCACATATAAATGTTTATGGAAACCATTTTTCTTATAACGGCAATATATGGTTATGATTGCCTTAGAAAACCGTAATGGAACCCTTTTTACTATCTAGCACTTTTCTATTTAATGACATGTCACAAATATAATTCAAGGGGAGGGTATTTTAGATTTGTCAATTTGTTTGTCACAAACCACAAATTGATGGTTTTGAGAAAAATATATTTTAAAAGTTATTATCTGGGAAAAGGATAGAATAATTTTAGAAAAACTAAAACGTACATATTTTTTCATAAAAAAGGCATCATTTCCCTTAAAAGGTACTTATTATTTCTTAAAGAGGAAAAAAGTACTTTTTTCTTAAAATATTACTTTGTAAGAAAAAAAAATGCAAATTGTCTGAGTATAACAATTTTTGCAGTTGTTGAAGTATATGATATAGATCGAAAACTCAGAATAGTAAGCAAAAATGGTGTAGCATCCCAGCAAAACTTTGGTAATGGCAAGTACTCTGATAACTGGTTACCTTGTAACGACTACAACATACCATCCGAATAAATAATAAGTTATTACAGAAGTACTTATTTGTAATTAAGATGGTAATTTAAACTGAATGGCCCCGGTTCAAATCCCACCAAGGACAACAATTTTTTTTAGTTTTTTTTTATTAAAAGAGTCTTTTTAAATGATTTTTGGATTTTAAGAACTTAAATATTATCTTCTGTAAAAAAAATTGTAAAACTAACTCACGTTAATGAAAAAATACCATCATGAGTCAATTTTGATTATGTAGGGGATGTTGAATACCAAACACGATTCTAATTGGTCTTAACTTGGTAAGCCCAACTTATCTGGGTCATCCTTCATCTCAACTGTGGACACACACCTCCTCATGGTATCACCCGGGGAGCTAGTTTAACACCCATTAATATTGTGAGTTAACATGTTCCGAGAGTTGTCCCATAAGATCGATAAAAATGGGTTAGGATTACGGGCTAGTAACCCTCTCTTGAAAAAAAAAAATACAATGAAGAGGATAAAATTAGAATTGAAATGTCCCACTACCTAATGTTAGAGGTGGATGTCCGAAACTTCGATAGAAAGACCAAGTAGAGGAACATTTTTCAAAGCTTGGCCTATAAAATTGGAGAATATTCGCACAAGATCGAAATCCATGGAATTCTAAAATATGCTCGGACTTTGACCTTAACAGGTTGTAACATTTAAGTAAGTAAGATTCAATCTTATGTAAAAACTTATACAAAAAAGAAGATTTAAATTGTTTAAGTTTTCAAATAATTTTAAAAAAGTTTTAAAATAATTACAAAAAATCGTATAAAAATATTTTTCCGAAAATTACAACAAAGCAAAAAAAGCGGGGAAAAACAAAGTTATTTTCACATGATTTTGGATCTAAAAATAAAAATTGTTTATATTAATTTTAAGCTGCTAAGTTTTCAACATATGAAGTAGCTCAGTGGAAGAGTCTCTGCCTAGCAGTCGGAGGGTCTGGGTTGGAGCCCCCCATGGGATCATAAAAAAAATTTTGTATTTCGTTTAAAAATATATGTTTTTAATAAAATATGTTGCTTTCAAATTGCTTACCCAAGTCATTACTTTTCTGCAATTGGTAAGTACTTGCCTCCAATGAAATCCCCATGTTAATGTAATGACTTAAACAGCGAATGAGTAAGTAGTTCGTGTTCAATAGTTTAACTGTTTAACTCATTATTTGGTAATGAAAAGTTTTACTGGGATACTTTAGGGATTTTCAAAATAATTAATTTTGCAAAAAGTTTAATAAAATTTGGTATCTAAACATATCCGTTTGTTTGTCAAAAAAATCAGTTTAAATGAAATTATTTTACTGTCAGGGAACTTTTGACAAATAAGCAAGAATGCAGTGAAGCTTATACCATTCACGGATTTACTTGTCCCTATAGTCACTTTAAATTAAATCGCAAAAAAAACTCAATCAGTTCTTTACAAAAAAATTCTTATAAATAATCGATCGCACCAAAAAGTAACAATTTTTAAAAAAGTTGAATTTTTATCACAAATTTCCGCTTAAAAGTACATTTGTAAAGTTGACGATATATTTCTCTTTTTGCTCTTAAAAATAAAATATTGTTCATCTCGATCATTTCAAAACGTAACTTTTCAAATCGATTGCACCAAAACGTAACTTTTTACTTTTTCAAATCATCCCGGCGTTTAAAAACGCTAATTTATTAAACAGATAACTTCGTCTTTATTGCCATAGAATATGATCTTTTAACAATCTATAGTGAAACTAGTAAGAGTATTGTATCCGGCTCTACCGAGTCTTATATACCCATCAACAAAGAAAATATACTATAAAGATATTGCAATCCATAAATTTGTTTTTAATCAAAATTTGCTGAAAAAGTGCCAAAAAAAAAAAACTTGGGTAATTTTTGACCCCATGTCTAAAAAGCGTTAAAATATTTTTTTTAATCAAGAAGACTTTGCCTTAGTATAAAATAATTACTTTTAAGTATATTTATAAAAATTCAGTAATAAATTAATAATATTACGTATTTAAAAAATAAAAAAACTATAAAAAAAATCAAATTTTTCATTTTTGACTCCGGAAAAAAAGGGTTAAGTTTACCCAATTTTAAAAACAAAGAACCTGTTTATATTTTCCATAGTATGGATAATTTTATTCCATACAAACATTATTAATATTGAGTATAAATAAGATATTTGAAGCATTTAGTCAATTTATAAGCAAAAAACTAATTTTTTTTGCGAAATTCATCGAATTCGAACACAAGGTACGGGAAAATGGTTTGAGACATCGACCTCAATTTTTTTGAGTTTTATTGTCTTTTTTATCTATTTGAACACACCGATGAGAGAAATTCAAATTTGTAATATTTTTTTAACAAAATTTTCAAAAAATTAAAAAATGCGTTTTGAAACCCACCTGAGAAAAATTACCCATTTTCGATTATGAAAAAAACTAAGTAAATATTGTTATATTTTAACAAAATTATACTATTAAGTACTACAAGTCCTGAAATGATAAACCATGTCTTACTTTGCGAGTTTTTGTCCAAAGTATTTTTTTCTAGCGGTTTAGCCTTAGGCTTATTGTCAAGGACACGAATTTTTGGGGGAAAATCGCAATAACTTCAAAACTATTTTATGGATTTCAAATATTGATTATTTTAATTAAAGCTGCATTAGTTCACTTTTAGATTCTATATCTCTTCTCTTTAAAATAAATTGTAAATGGACGAAATGTAGCAAAAACTGCAAATACTCTCAGTTTTCCCCATACAAATGGTCTCAAAAACTTTGTGCCCGTTGTGCGGGCTCGTATCCTAAAAATAAATCAATAATATTTTGCACACTTCCGATTGACATAATTTGGCCATATAATTTCACTATAAGAAGTCGATCAGAGACAAAAGTCAAAAAACGACCCACCCTAATGTGTAGTGTCCTCTTAAATTCGTTGCCTTCTTCATTTCCACCAATTTTGCGTATTGCCCATAAATACCCATTACATTTATGACTTTTCTTTTAACCCCATTTTTTGTTTGGCAAATCACTCCCTTAGGGATATTTTGTTAAAATTATCATTGACATATGTAGAGTCATTCCTTCAAACCCGCATTATGCCTACACTTACATATCATTTGAAATATTTTATAACTTTATAGAAGATTGTCATTCATTTCGAATATTTCGTTATGAGTTTTTTCCCAACGTCTTCAACCCTTTTGTGGTTTATTTGCTGTTTGGTCATAACTTGAGGCAATTTTCTTTTTGAATGTTTATGTGTTTGAGAGTTCGATTGTATGTACATATATGTATGTCTATGTGTCTTGCCTTATTTGTGGCAGGCTTTGGGGGCTAAAATTGCTTTTTTTTAAGGTTTTGACATCCAAATTTATAACAAATCATAAAATATTTATTTTTTCTTGGCAATTTTCTTTCACACTTTCAGTTGGTGTCTGTGTGTGCTTGTTTGT
Source organism: Stomorhina lunata (assembly GCA_933228675.1). Lineage (NCBI taxonomy): Eukaryota > Metazoa > Arthropoda > Insecta > Diptera > Rhiniidae > Stomorhina > Stomorhina lunata. The sequence continues at coordinate 105,358,286 of OW121742.1, forward strand.
GAAAATTGTGAAAATTTAATCATATTTTATCAAGTTTTTTTTTCATTTTAGAGTTGGCAATAAAAATTGGGAATATGTATTTTAATATGTTTTCTTTTTAGATTTTTCGATTAAATGATGTATTTATTATAGCTACAATATTTTTAAAAGGGTTTTAAATATTTTTGCATAAATATATGGAAATTATGCGAATGATTTAATCAGAATAGAATGAAATTGTCTGAAAATATGTTATTCTTTAAAAATTTAAAATCCCCTTGAGGTATGCAGCATAAATTTATTTTAAAAATAGGCTAAGGATTCTGTGGATTCTTTAAATTGTCATTGAATAGCTCTCAAAATATAATAGCTCCCTAAGGTATGCTAAAGAAATTAATACCAAGAATATGTATCTGATTCATTGGGCGTATACTTGATATTGTAATTAAATATCAATCATACGACAAAATCGTTTTATTTCTACCAAGAATTTTTCTTTAATTTATTAACAATAACAAACAAATTTCCCACACATGAATTGATATGCCAATTCATTTCCTCTTAATTTTGCTTCATCTCTTTAACATAACGAAAATATTTATTTTCTTCCGAAATTTTTTTCGTTATTTTTTTTTTCGGAAACCATTTTTCTGATGCTTTAAGTATGAATTTATTTTTGCCTGAATATTTCATTTAATTAAAATTAATCATAACATTTATTTATACGAAAACATTAATTTTGTTGCCTGCGGTTTCATGCATGCCTCGCTAAGGCATGAAGCAGGAAAAAGTATGCAAAGAATATTTTATTAATTCATTTTGTATCCAGGTAATAAAGTTAATATTAAAATGCTAATACTAATGAAGCATGTGTGGTTTTTCGGTAATATAAATTAATATTAACAAATTCATAATGAAAGCTGGATAAGCTTTAGTTATTACTTTTGGCAATAACAATAACGTTAACCTATATATAAAATAAAATGTATACATATGTATGTATGTATGTATGTATGTATATTTGTTGAAAATTTTATATGTTTGAGGGCGTTAGTTATAACGATATATATATATGAGTGTGTGTGTATTTTATATCCTTAGGTAAAAAACTAAAACTAAACTGTCAAATTTTTTAAAAATCTAAAAAATGAAAACAAAAATTTTATTAGATTTTCAAATCCAACCCACTGTGCAAAAAAATTAACTTTACCGAAGAGTATACAAAATTATTAACTAAAATTAACATTTAAAATTAAATATTTTGGTTTGATAAACATCTGCTCACATTTATCGAAAAAAATATGCCAAATTAATCCTTATATGAAAATCTTGTTATTTTTGTTTAAAAATTTAAAGAAATCTGAGCAAAAATTATTTATTTAATATGTATGATTGATATTCAATTACAATATCAAGGCCCTATTTCACTAAACTACAATTCTACAAGTTTACAAGTTACAATTACAAGTCTAATTCGTACAAGTGCTGTTCAATTGTGTTTCATTAAAATTTTCACAACAATTGTAGCTTTTTGGACTTGTAAACTACAATTTCTACAATTACAATTTCTAAAATTACAATAACAATAAAATTAAATATTTTGATAAATATATGGAGTCAAATAATAAATACGATTTTTATGAAATTTTATATATATGTACATTCTCCTAGTCTAGACAATTTTAACACTTCTTCAAAATTTTTAATTTAGCTTTGGTTTAGATTTTATGGCGGTTCAAAGTTCATTTTTTTCAATATTTGTTCAGAAACATACCCACTTTATACGCCAATAACTTTTGATACGGTTATCAGATTTTGAGTCAAGGACATCATTGATCTCCTTTGTTCTGCATACGCTTCATTACTATAGGTGGAAAGGGTATTATAAGTTTGGGCTGATATATATAACGCATAGAAATATTGGTCTTAGTTAAACCACCTTTTAGTATAACAACGGATTTAGAATTACTTCCTGAGCCGATTAAACGATGTCAGTCCGTCCGTCCATCTGGCTGGACGGCTGTCTAGACCTCCATGTAAATCTTGTAATCAAAGTACATTTCGCAATTCTCAAGATAATTTGATTAAATTTGGCACAAACAATTATTTTGGTAGTGTGCTATTAAAATTCGTCAAAGTAAACTAAATTCGTCAAGGTACACTAAGTAATGGACTATTATCAATCGAGGCATATTTAAAAACAAATAAAATAAATAAATGGTAATTAATATTGATTTGATTTTGTATTAATTTTAACTAATTTTTATTAAAAAATAGTTAAAAACCAAATTTGAATTCAATTTATCATTCACTTGTAACTTGTAAAATTTTTTTGAGAGTCTCCGTCGACCCTATGCTTTTTTTGTACAATTCTACAAGTACAAATTTAGATTAGTGAAACAAAACCACTTGTAGAAGTTCGACTTGTAAACTTGGAATTGTCAAAATCACTTGTAGCTACAAACTTGTAGTAGTATTTTAATGAAACACAATTATTTACAAGTTCAAAATTTTACAGGCAAAAACACTTGTAATTGTAAACTTGTAGCTTAGTGAAATAGGGCCCAAGTATACGACGAAGAAAACATAAGAAATCTTTTCGTATGTATTTCTTCTGCATACTTTGTGCTGGTGTATGTAACGCATAGAAATATTTGTCTTAGACCCAAATTTTAGTATACCAATAGGCTTAGAATGACTGAGTCGATTTAGCGATGTCAGTCCGTCCGTCCATCTGGACGGTTGGCTGGCTGGCTGGACCCCCATGTAAATCATGTAATCAAAGTACATTGGCCAAATTACCACATTCAATATCGATCAAATTCAGATTTTTAAGCAAATATTGTGAAATATACTTTAGGGATGTTCAAAGTTACGTCGATGCAAAAAGTTTATTGAAATTTGATATCCATTTTGATTCGTATTTAAAAACATATAGTTTAATTAAAACTCTTGTACTATTGTTCATCTTTTGACAAATAACTTAAAAATATATATATAATAAACTGTGCATCTTTAAAATAATTTTGATTACCCTTAAAGTATGCTATACAAATGTATTGAAAATATCTACGATTTCGATTGATATCTAATCCAGGAGCCAAATTACCGCATTTGATATCGATAGAAAACTCAGACTTTTAAGCGAATATTGTGAAGTATACTTTAGGGATGTTCAAAGTTACGTTGATGCAAAAAGTTTATTGAAATTTGGTATCCATTTTTATTCGCTTTTAAAAATATATGTTGATCAATTAAAACTCTTTTACTATTGTTCATCTTTTAGCAAATAACTTAAAAAATATATATAATGAACTGTACATCTTTTAAATAATTTTAATTATCCTTAAAGTATGCTATACAAATGTTTTGCAAATATCTAAGATTACGATCGATATCGAATACGGTAATTTGGCCTCAGGGGCCAAATTACGGCATTCGATATCGAACGAAATCTTAGATATTTTCAAAACATTTGTATAACATACTTTAAGGATAAACAAAAAGGATGACCAATAGCAAAAGAGTTTTACTTGAACAATATATATTTTTAAAAACGAGACAAAATGGATACCAAATTTAAATAAACTTTTTGCATCGAAGTAACTGTGAATATCCCTAAAGTATACTTCACAATATTCAATTAAAAGTCTGAGTTTTCGATCGATATCGAATGCGGTAATTTGGCCCCAGGTCATAATTTGTTGAAATTTCACACAGACCATTTTTTTTGATATTTGATATTGAAATACCTCCAAATCGGGCCATTATATATAGTACCTCCCATAGGTCCCACTTCCCAGAATTAATATATTGACCTGAAATATTAATATTTTTCTAAAGATAATGAGAATTTTTATTTTTTGCATATATATTTTTTGTAAAAACTGTAATCAATTTGCCAAATTTCGAGATAATCGGTCCACATTTGACCCTAGCTCTCATATAAGTCCAAATGACGGAAACAGCATAAATATATAAGTTTTTAGAAAAAGTTTGTATGATGTTAAAATCTAGCAAATATTTGCCTTTATACAGGAAAAAGATCACCTTTGACCTTAGTGGTGAAGGGTATCGCATGGACGGACTTGACCGACTATAGTACATTCTTCCTTGATTTTAGATGATCTCGTTTTTGGGTCTTCAGCCATTATTATGAGAATTACAAATAGTTTGTATAAAAGAGCTATCCAAGCTCTAATATAATTATATAACCATATACATCATAATATTGTACTTCCTAAATTTTGTGTAAAAGTCGTAAATATATGTTTTTAGTTTCAAGAACCTCAAACAACTTTACACTTCACAAGTTTGGTTACCCTGTTCTATTACAAACCAACTATGTAATCCATTAACAACATCATTTACTATACCATGAAAATTATGACCATCATCTTGATGGATATAGAGATAATAATGTTGATAATTATAATGATAATGATGACGTGGTTGTTCATGTTAAAACTTAAAATGTTTGTTTCCGTTTGCTTTGTTTTCTGAAGCTTTTGTTCTTTACATTGTTGCTACTACAGATGAGTATGGAAGTGTTGTATGTATGTGAATGTTGTATGTTTGCATTGCTTTTATGTATAAGAAGATAGTAGTAATGTTGATAAACAAGTAAATTTCTAAGTAATGAGCCAGCGGGCATTTGTATATTGAGTTGAGTAAACTATAGAGGCCTTGGAACTTGATTTTATTTTATAAATAGATGAGATTTCTTCTGCTTAGTCGGTATGTATAGGGGTCAATGTCTTCCACTTGCATAGAAATATGTAATTTTTATTAGTTTTTCTTTTTTTTCAAAAAAAAAAAGACAAATACTTCAGCGAACCAGCCTTTTAATAACTTTTAGAAAATCCTTAAAAACGATCCTGCAAATAAGAATAGAAAATTTGACGATAAAAAGACATTTCTATAGAAAATTTGAAGACAGGAATAATTTCTATAGAAAAGTGGTTGATGAAAAGACATTTCTATAGAAAAAATAACGATAGGAAGACATTTCTAAAGAAAAGTTGACGATAGGAAGACATTTCTATAGAAAAGTTGACGATAGGAAGACATTTCTATAGAAAAGTTGACGATAGGAAGTAATTTCTATAGAAAAGTGGACGATAGGAAGACATTTCTATAGAAAAGTTGACGATAGGAAGACTTTTTTATAGAAAAGTTGACGATTGTAAGACTTTTCTATAGAAAAGTTGACGATAGGAAGACATTTCTATAGAAAAGTTGACGATAGGAAGACATTTCTATAGAAAAGTTGACGATGGGAAGACATTTCTATAGAAAAGTTGACGATAGGAAGACATTTCTATAGAAAAGTTGACGATAGGAAGACATTTCTATAGAAAAGTTGACGACAGGAAGACATTTCTATAGAAAAGTTGACGATAGGAAGACATTTCTATAGAAAAGTTGACGATAGGAAGACATTTCCATAGAAAAGTCCTTCCTTTGGTTGAAAGGTTGACGATCGGAAGATGTTTCTATTGAAAAGTTGACGGTAGAAGGACGTTTCTATAGAAAAGTTGACGCTAGTAAGACATTGCTATAGAAAAGTTGACGATAGAAAGACATTTCTATAGAAAAGTTGACGATAGGAAGACATTTCTATAAAAAAGTTGAATATAGGAAGACATTTCCATAGAAAAGTTGACGATCGGAAGATGTTTCTATAGAAAAGTTGACGATAGACGGACATTTCTATAGAAAAGTTGACGATAGTAAGACATTGCTATAGAAAAGTTGACGATAGGAAGACATTTCTATAGAAAAGTTGATGATAGGAAGACATTTCTATAGAAAAGTTGACGATAGGAAGACATTTCTATAGAAAAGTTGACGATAGGAAGACATTTCTATAGAAAAGTTGACGATAGGAAGACATTTCTATAGAAAAGTTGACGATAGGAAGACATTTCTATAGAAAAGTTGACGATAGGAAGACATTTCTATAGAAAAGTTAACGATAGGAAGACATTTCTATAGAAAAGTTGACAATAGGAAGACTATTCTCTAGAAAAGTTGACGATAGGAAGACTTTTCTATAGAAAAGTTTACGATAGGAAGACATTTCTATAGAAAAGTTGACGACAGGAAGAAATTTCTATAGAAAAGTTGACGATAGGAAGACATTTCTATAGAAAAGTTGACGATAGGAAGACATTTCCATAGAAAAGTTCTTCCTTTGGTTGAAAGGTTGACGATCGGAAGATGTTTCTATTGAAAAGTTGAAGGTAGAAGGACTTTTCTATGGAAAAGTTGACGATAGTAAGACATTGCTATAGAAAAGTTGACGATAGGAAGATATTTCTATAAAAAAGTTGACGATAGGAAGACATTTCCATAGAAAAGTTGACGATCGGAAGATGTTTCTATAGAAAAGTTGACGATAGAAGGACATTTCTATAGAAAAGTTGACGATAGTAAGACATTGCTATAGAAAAGTTGACGATAGGAAGACATTTCTATAGAAAAGTTGATGACAGGAAGACATTTCTATAGAAAAGTTGACGATAGGAAGACATTTCTATAGAAAAGTTGACGATAGGAAAACATTTCTATAGAAAAGTTGACGATAGGAAGACATTTCTATAGAAAAGTTGTTGATAGGAAGACATTTCTATAGAAAAGTTGACGATAGGAAGACATTTCTATAGAAAAGTTTACGATAGGAAGACATTTCTTTAGGAAAGTTGACGATAAGAAGTCATTTCTATAGAAAAATTCACGATAGGAAGAGATTTCCGATAGAAAGACATTTCAAAAGAAAACTTGACGATAGGAAGACATTTTTTCAATAAAACTAAATTGTTTTAAGATATTAGAAGAATTCTTAAATCTGCATCTTCATGCACTTATAAGGCCTCAATATCGGATCTTTTTCCCTCTAGGTTCTATTCATCTTATATCTTTGAGTGGAAATTCTTTTAACTAGTTATGTATGTGTGTAAGCACAAACTCATATTAAACAATGCTAAACAAGTACTTATAAGATGAATGGCTCATAAGACAACCGGGCAATGTACTTACAAAAGTACATGCGAGAGTAGATTACTATATTATGAGCCTTAGAAGTATTAGTAGTTTTTTTTTTCGACCGATTTGTACCATTTACAAACAACCATAATCTAAGATACTTTTAAGAATATGGAATAGCATACATTTTGGAGTTTCCCGAAAAGTTGTCTATGATCAAAATTATCTTATCTTAAATATACATAGATTTTCTAAGTGACAAATTGGGTGACTGATTGTAAGTCCGTTTGACATAATATTTAAAAGTATCTATAAATTTAATCTTCCTAATAGTATGCCAGGAGATTTAATTAAAAATAGCTTTAAACTAAGTAGAAATAAAATTTTTACTAAACGAAAAAGTTTCAGTTTCTTATACGTTGAATTTATAATTTTAAGTTCCAATATAATTTCAATCTAATCACATTTTAAGGGGGTTACTTAGAGGTAGATTTTAATTTCAATGGACTAAAGTTTATCTATACAACTTCGAAGTTTGCGTCTGCCTAATATATACAAACACGCATTTCCTATAATAATAAAAGTAAAGCTTTGAGTTTATCTCTACATAAAGTTTAATGTGTATGAAGTAATAAGATGGTCTATTATCTTAGCAAAATGTTACTGTAATAACCTGAAGTAATACAGACAATAGTTCAAGTAATGGACAATAGAGGCCTAAAACAATGGGGTTTTTGTAAGTTAATAGGCAGGAATATAACGAGACAGGTGTTAGAAAAGGGGGATGTACAGTGGGTTTGTTTAATACGAGTACTAGGAAGAACAAAATTTGATTTTTTTTTAAATTTATATATTACAAAGATATTACAAGATCTTAAGAGGTATTTCTATGATCAAATATGGGCTTAATTTAACAACTTCCTTCTATTGCTTTAAAAAAAGTTGACGATAGGAAGACATTTCTAAATAAAAGTAGACAATAGGAAGACACTTAAATAGGAAAGCTGACGATAGGAAAACATTTTAGGCAGACATTTCAATAAAAAAGGTGATCAAAAGAAGAAAAGTTGACCAAAGGAAGACTTTTCTATAGAACAGTTGACCAAAGGAAGACTTTCTATAGAAAAGTAGACCAAAGAAAGACTTTTATATAGAAAAGTTGACCAAAGGAAGACTTTTCTATAGAAAAGTTGACCAAAGGAAGACTTTTCTATAGAAAAGATGACCAAAGGATGACTTTTCTATAGAAAAGTTGACCAAAGGAAGACTTTTCTATAGAAAAGTTGACCAAAGGAAAACTTTTCCATAGAAAAGACTTTTCCATAGAAAAGTTGACGATAAGAAGGCTTTTCTATTGAAAAGTTGACCAAAGGAAGACCTTTCTATAGAAAAGTTGACCAAAGGAAGACTTTTCTATAGAAAAGTACACCAAAGGAAGACTTTTCTATAGAAAAGTAGACCAAAGGAAGACCTTTCTATAGAAAAGTTGACCAAAGGAAGACTTTTCTATAGAAAAGTAGACCAAAGGAAGACTTTTCTATAGAAAAGTTGACCAAAGGAAGACTTTTCTATAGAAAAGTTAACCAAAGGAAGACTTTTCTGTAGAAAAGTTGACCAAAGGAAGACTTTTCTATTGAAAAGTTGACCAAAGGATGACTTTTCTATACAAAAGTTGACCAAAGGAAGACTTTTCTATGGAAAAGTTGACCAACGGAAGACTTTTCTATGGAAAAGTTGACCAAAGGAAGACTTTTCTATAGAAAAGTTTACCAATTAAGACTTTTCTATAGAAAAGTTGACCAAAGGAAGACTCTTCTATACAATAGTTGACCAAAGGAGGACTTTTCTATAGAAAAGTTGACCAAAGGAAAACTTTTCCATAGAAAAGACTTTTCCGTAGAAAAGTTGACGATAAGAAGGCTTTTCTATTGAAAAGTTGACCAAGGGAAGACTTTTCTACAGAAAAGTTGACGATAGGAAGACTTTTCTATAGAAAAGTTGACCAAAGGAAACTTTTCTATAGAAAAGTTGACCAAAGGAAGACTTTTCTATAGAAAAGTTGACCAAAGGAAGACTTTTCTGTAGAAAAGTTGACCAAGGGAAGACTTTTCTATAGAAATGTTGACCAAAGGAAGACTTTTCTATAGAAAAGTTGACCAAAGGAAGACTTTTCTATAGAAAGTTGACCAAAGGAAGACTTTTCTATAGAAAAGTTGACCAAAGGAAGACTTTTCTATAGAAAAATTGACCAAAAGAAGACTTTTCTGTAGAAAAGTTGACCAAAAGAAGACTTTTCTATAGAAAAGTTGACCAAAGGAAGACTTTTCTATAGAAAAGTTGACTAAAGGAAGACTTTTCTTTAGAAAACTTGACTAAAGGAAGACTTTTCTATAGAAAAGTGGACCAAAGGAAGACTTTTCTATAGAAAAGTGGACCAAAGGAAGACTTTTCTATAGAAAAGTTGACAAAAGGAAAACTTTTCTATAGAAAAGTTGACCAAAGGAAAACTTTTCTATAGAAAAGTTGACCAAAGGAAAACTTTTCTGTAGAAAAGTTGACCAAAGGAAAACTTTTCTATAGAAAAGTTGACCAAAGGAAAACTTTTCTAAAGAAAAGTTGACCAAAGGAAAACTTTTCTATAGAAAAGTTGACCAAAGGAAAACTTTTCTATAGAAAAGTTGACCAAAGGAGAACTTTTCTATTGAAAAGTTGACCAAAGGAGAACTTTTCTATTGAAAAGTTGACCAAAGGAAGACTTTTCTATAGAAAAGTTGACCAAAGGAAGACTTTTCTATAGAAAAGTTGACCAAAGGAAGACTTTTCTATAGAAAAGTTGACCAAAGGAAGACTTTTCTGTCGAAAAGTTGACCAAAGGAAGACTTTTCTATCGAAAAGTTGACCAAAGGAAGACTTTTCTATAGAAAAGTTGACCAAAGGAAGACTTTTCTTTAGAAAACTTGACTAAAGGAAGACTTTTCTTTAGAAAACTTGGCTAAAGGAAGACTTTTCTATAGAAAAGTGGACCAAAGGAAGACTTTTCTATAGAAAAGTTGACAAGAGGAAAACTTTTCTATAGAAAAGTTTAACTTTTCTATAGAAAAGTTTTCCTTTGGTCAACTTTTCTATAGAAAAGTTTTCCTTTGGTCAACTTTTCTATAGGAGAACTTTTCTATAGAAAAGTTGACCAAAGGAGAACTTTTCTATAGAAAAGTTGACCAAAGGAGAACTTTTCTATAGAAAAGTTGACCAAAGGAGAACTTTTCTATAGAAAAGTTGACCAAAGGAGAACTTTTCTATAGAAAAGTTGACCAAAGGAGAACTTTTCTATAGAAAAGTTGACCAAAGGAGAACTTTTCTATAGAAAAGTTGACCAAATTAATACTTTTCTAAAGAAAAGTTGACCAAAGGAATACTTTTCTATAGAAAAGACTTTTCCGTATAAAAGTTGACGATAGGAAGGCTTTTCTATTGAAAAGTTGACGATAGATAAAATACTCTGTACAATCTAACAACCTTTTACTGTACAGAAAATTATTTCCAAAACAACTTGTTAACAAAGAAGCAACAAATAATCATTTAATGAGTCCATAGATGTATCCAACTTCCTTCATATCTAACCAACTATCTCCATACATGAAAGGTAAAATGACAGAATTTCAAAATAATCTTTGAAAGTGTTAGTAAACATGTAAGACTAACACACTTTTAAAAGCAGATTGCTTTAGTATTTGTTAGTTGCTTAAACCTATAAAATAAGTTAGTTATGTTATGAAGATAGTATTTATGTGTATAAGGTTTCATTTCCTTTCAAAATCTTCATCCTCCCACCACTCTATCACTATTTATGACAAGCTTCTTTTATATTTTTCATCATGTCATATTTCAGAACGCCCTCGAAACTTTAGAGCTTTTCACAAACAGTTCGTTGACATTTTCGAATGTGTAAACAAAAACCGGAGAGGAAAAAGGAAAATATATTTTTTTATTTCTATGTTTATAGCAAGTTTTTCTTCAACACTTTTTATTTATCTTTATTTCTTTTGGGGTATGAGTTTTTTCCCCATTTTATTTCTTTTTATGCGAGATAATTTCTTATTGCGTTTCTTTTTTGTTTTTCTGCAGTTGCCTTGTAATAAAGTCAAACATTTGTAGTAAAGATTGTTTGTCTTAGCAAAAAAAAAACAAAATCTACAACAAAAAAATTTTAGAAGGAAAAGACTACTTTAATTTTCCTCTAAAGCATCATTAAGCCAGTCGTAGTAGTCTTTTTTTGTAGAAAACCTACATGAATTAAGCAGAATTTATGCTTTTTTAATTACTTACTTAAATCCTAGATGAAAAAAAAAGAAAAATAAAGGAAAATAGAAATTAAGATCAAAAGATACGTATATTTAACTTAGGCCTAAGTAGTTATTAAAAGTTATGACTTATTATAATGACAGGAACTCGTGCATAAAAAGAAAATATATGAACATTTATTCTAATACTAATACAAATTCCATTACTTCTGCTTCAAGTAATGCTACTATTACTAGTATTGGTAAAGGTATTAGTAATAGTTTTTCTATAGAAAAAAAATCGCTAAAAAATTTTTTCTATAGAAAAAATTTTATTTAAAAATTTTGTCTAGAGAAAAAATTTCGTTAAAAAATTTTTTCTGTAGAAAAAATTTCGTTAGAAATTTTTTTCTATAGAAATAATTTCGTTAAAAAACTTTTTCTATAGAAAAAATTTCGTTAAAAAACTTTTTCTATGGAAAAAATTTCGTTAAAAAATTTTTTCTACAAAAAAAATTTCGTTAAAAAAATTTTTCTATAGAAAAAATTTCGTTAAAAAATTTTTTCTATAGAAAAAATTTTGCAAAAAAATTTTTTAGCAAAATTTTTTCTATAGAAAAAATTTTTTATTTATTTCTAGAGAAAAAATCTTTTAACGAAATTTTTTTTATTAAAAAAATTTTTTAACGAAATTTTTTCTATAGAAAAATTTTTTAACGAAATTTTTTCTATAGAAAAAATTTTTTAACGAAATTTTTTCTATAGAAAAAATTTTTTAACGAAATTTTTTCTATAGAAAAAATTTTTTAACAAAATTTTTTCTATAGAAAAAAATTTTTAACGAAATTTTTTCTATAGAAAAAATTTTTTAACGAAATTTTTTCTATAGAAAAAAATTTTTAACGAAATTTTTTCTATAGAAAAAATTTTTTAACGATATTTTTTCTATAGAAAACATTTTTTAACGAAATTTTTTCTATAGAAAAAATTTTTTAACGAAATTTTTTCTATAGAAAAAATTTTTTAACGATATTTTTTCTAAAGAAAAAATTTTTCAACCAAATTTTTTCTATAGAAAAAATTTTTTAACGAAATTTTTTCTATAGAAAAAATTTTTTAACGAAATTTTTTCTATAGAAAAAATTTTTTAACGAAATTTTTTCTATAGAAAAAATTTTTTAATGAAATTTTTTCTATAGAAAAATTTTTTTAACGAAATTTTTCCTATAGAAAAAATTTTTTAACGAAATTTTTTCTATAGAAAAAATTTTTTAACGAATTTTTTTTTATAGAAAAAATTTTTTAACGAAATTTTTTCTATAGAAAAAATTTTTTAACGAAATTTTTTCTATAGAAAAATTTTTTTAACGAAATTTTTTCTATAGAAAAAATTTTTTAACGAAATTTTTTCTATAGAAAAAATTTTTTAACGAAATTTTTTTCTATAGAAAAAATTTTTTAACGAAATTTTTTCTATAGAAAATATTTTTTAACGAAATTTTTTCTATAGAAAAAATTTTTTAACGAAATTTTTTCTATAGAAAAAATTTTTTAACGAAATTTTTTCTATAGAAAAAATTTTTTAACGAAATTTTTTCTACAGAAAAAATATCGTTAAAAAATTTTTTCTATAGAAAAAATTTCGTTAAAAAAATTTTTTTATGGAAAAGATATCGTTAAAAATTTTTTTCTATAGAAAAAATGACGTTAAAAAATTTTTTCTATAGAAAAAAATTTTTAACGATATCTTTTCCATAGAAAAAATTTTTTAACGAAATTTTTTCTATAGAAAAAATTTTTTAACGATATTTTTTCTGTAGAAAAAATTTTTTAACGAAATTTTTTCTATAGAAAAAATTTTTTAACGAAATTTTTTCTATAGAAAAAATTTTTTAACGAAATTTTTTCTATAGAAAAAATTTTTTAACGAAATTTTTTCTATAGAAAAAATTTTTTAACGAAATTTTTTCTATAGAAAAAATTTTTTAACGAAATTTTTTCTATAGAAAAAATTTTTTAACGAAATTTTTTCTATAGAAAAAATTTTTTAACGAAATTTTTTCTATAGAAAAAATTTTTTAACGAAATTTTTTCTATAGAAAAAATTTTTTAACGAAATTTTTTCTATAGAAAAAATTTTTTAACGAAATTTTTTCTATAGAAAAAATTTTTTAACGAAATTTTTTCTATAGAAAAAATTTTTTAACGAAATTTTTTCTATAGAAAAAATTTTTTAACGAAATTTTTTCTATAGAAAAAATTTTTTAACGAAATTTTTTCTATAGAAAAAATTTTTTAACGAAATTTTTTCTATAGAAAAAATTTTTTAACGAAATTTTTTCTATAGAAAAAATTTTTTAACGAAATTTTTTCTATAGAAAAAATTTTTTAACGAAATTTTTAACGATATTTTTTCTGTAGAAAGAATTTTTTAACGAAATTTTTGCTATAGAAAAAATTTTTTAACGAAATTTTTTCTATAGAAAAAATTTTTTATATAGAATACATAGAAAAAAAATTCGTTAAAAAATTGTTTCTATAGAAAACTGGGTTTTTCAATTAAAATTAGTTTTATATTTTTACCTTTAAACCCATTATTTTAAGGAAATAGTACCATTTTCAAGCAAAAATTAAATTTTTTAAGGAATTAAAAAAATGTTTGTAATTTAATGCGATCCTTGCTCCTTAAGAGGTATGACAAAAACCAAGTGGTACTTTTGATAAATGATTTCCTTTAGTTTAGTAAATAGTTCTATTAAGTACTTTTTCGTTGTTGTCATTTACAACAACTCTTTTGTTCAATATCCTTTCTATGATTTGTACTGTTGTGCTAATAAAATGAATTGCCATTGTCCTTTCCCTACTTGTGTGTGTGTGTCTTTAAGAAAAAGTTTTTGTTTAAACAATTTTTTTGTTCTGGGTATAACTATTTGTATTTTTTCTTATTTTATTTTCAACATTGATTGAGTAACTTTATCAGACCCAGCATTTACAACATCATCATCATCTTCATCATGGTTCTGAATATTATGGCTCTTTGATCAAGTTGCAAGATTTGGTAGTTTGGTTTCTATTTGATAAAGAGTTGTGCAGCTGTCTGTCCTTCTGTAAGTCCGTCTGTCTCTGTGCTAGCAAATGCATTATTTTTCTGTACTTGTTCCCTTGTAGTCCCTAAATCAAACTTGTGAACTTCTGCTGCTGGTTTAGATTTTTTCTCTAATATTTGTGTACTTTTTTCAAACTTTTTTGTAGAAAACTTTTTCTACTTTTTCCTGTGTTGTATTACACTTTTTTTATAGATTTTTCTTATTTAACTTTTTCTTTCTAAACAAATTTTTGTCATACAAATATCATAAAGTTTTTCTTTTTGTGCACATTTTCTCGACAAATACATTTTTAACTATGTCCGTCTGTCTTTTTAGAAGTGAACAGAGATATTGTCTTTGTATGTGAAATTGCTGGAATTGTTATCGGTGTCACTTTTTTTTAAGAATTCAAGAAGAGTTGAGGAAAAAAGTCTGAAGTGTTCTTCAAAAAAAAAAAAAAATTAAGAAACAAAAGTATTTTGTGGAAATACTTAAAAATTGAACAAAGAAGAAAATTTAGAAATTTAGGAAATTATATATTTTTAATAGGAAGTTACCTTAAAAATTCTATTCTCTTGACTAATACCTCAACAAAGCTTTTTCGTAAAAATTCTTGCCGCCACCTCCGAAATATAAATTTCATCATTTGTTCATATTTCCACTTTAAAATTAAATCCCACGCACATCCATTCCTGGTACTTTCAAGTGCTTTGACTCATTTATATTTAAATTAAAATTTATTATGTCTCTCAAAAGAAAACCCTTTAAATTAACTTTTATATATATTTATATTTAATAGTTTTTTTTTTTTTGTTGTATACCACATGAAAAAAAAAAACTAATCCCACCCTACTATTTGGGGCAGCATCAACCATAATATGTAAATACTGAAACAGTAAAAACACTAAAGCAGATGGAAATGGCTGCAACAATAAAATATTTTGTTATCCTTTTTTATAGCAAAACCAGGAAGAGAACATATTTTTATAAAAATTAAATTGAAACCCAAGACAATTGTAGAAAATACAACAAAAAACACCTAAAATGTAAACAAAACCTAAACAAAAGCATCAAAATATAATCGAATAAAAACTGTAGCATAATCTAGGGCGGTAATGAAGTTAAGACAAAAGAATAAAAATATACATAATTTAGAGATGACTATAACTATGACTAGACTATGACTAGACTATGACTAGACTATGACTAGACTATGACTAGACTATGACTAGACTATGACTAGACTATGACTAGACTATGACTAGACTATGACTAGACTATGACTAGACTATGACTAGACTATGACTAGACTATGACTAGACTATGACTAGACTATGACTAGACTATGACTAGACTATGACTAGACTATGACTAGACTATGACTAGACTATGACTAGACTATGACTAGACTATGACTAGACTATGACTAGACTATGACTAGACTATGACTAGACTATGACTAGACTATGACTAGACTATGACTAGACTATGACTAGACTATGACTAGACTATGACTAGACTATGACTAGACTATGACTAGACTATGACTAGACTATGACTAGACTATGACTAGACTATGACTAGACTATGACTAGACTATGACTAGACTATGACTAGACTATGACTAGACTATGACTAGACTATGACTAGACTATGACTAGACTATGACTAGACTATGACTAGACTATGACTAGACTATGACTAGACTATGACTAGACTATGACTAGACTATGACTAGACTATGACTAGACTATGACTAGACTATGACTAGACTATGACTAGACTATGACTAGACTATGACTAGACTATGACTAGACTATGACTAGACTATGACTAGACTATGACTAGACTATGACTAGACTATGACTAGACTATGACTAGACTATGACTAGACTATGACTAGACTATGGCTAGACTATGACTAGACTATGACTAGACTATGACTAGACTATGACTAGACTATGACTAGACTATGACTAGACTATGACTAGACTATGACTATACTTATGGTCTAAATTAAGAATTTAAAGTCCATTGAGCTTTTTACTTAGTTTTAAAGCACAAATTGCATTAAGTTTGTTTGAATCAAAAACGAACAAGAGAAGGCTAAAAAATTGTTAAAGTTAACTTTACAGAATTTGCTTCTTTTACAAAAGTTAAGCATGTGTTGGCCTTTTTTTGCCAGCATTTGCTGGCTCCATGACCCAAAGGCTTTTTTGTATGTAGCTTGCACTCTTTAGACCAAAAAACTTATTTTTAGTTTTGTTTTTAGCAGACAAACTTTTCACTTTAAAGGGACACTTTTCACAGTAATTGCAAGAGTGTTAAGGGGTAGTGGCATAAAAAGAAACTAAAACTACCAAAGGGCAATAGGAACTTTAATTTTATGGCAGTAGAAGGAAAAAGCTAAATGTGATATAAAAGAAAAACTTAAATTGCAGGAAGTGAACAGATGTTTTCTGTTTAATGCTTAAGCTTAAGGAAATCTTTGTCATTTTAGTTAAGGATAAAGGATTTAAGATGAAATTCGAAAGAATTTAAATACAAGTTTTAGGGATTTAAAAGGAAATTTAAGATATGATTAAGATAGGCAACGATAAATTAGTATGAAACTTTGTCGGATAAAGAGTTTAGAATTCTAAAGTTAAGCTTTTAAAATTCTTAGCTCATAATTTCGTGTTTTTAGTTTGATAATAGTCCTTTTTGGACTAGCATATTAAATTTACTTCTTTTTTGTTTTAGTCCTTAGTATTTTGTGACATAACGGTCCTTTAAAGGGCTTTAAAGTCACTTAGATATTAATATGTAGAAAACAATCTAAATATGAACATGTAGTAAAAAACTAGGTTTCTTTACAAAACTAAAACTATTTTTACCATAAATTTTTGGCTTAAACCTAAAACCTTGTACTTAGTTCGTTTAACAATTATGCCAGTTAATTATAGTCATACACAAACCCTTTATTACTTATACTAACACAAACCCCTTTCCTCTTCCCTCTCGTTCTCTATAGAATGCATGCAATATCCTAATTTCCCTAAATAATTTACAACTTTTTCCTTTTATTAGGGAAATAAAGCCTTTTTCCCCGCTAACACTAAAACCAGTTACTCGGCATTGCTGGTACTTAAATGTTTACGAGCATACAATAACTGTAGTCTATTTCAAGGCTCCCTCTAAAATTGTCAATTATTAACATAAATTTTAAGTACCAGAATCCCTTAGTTTTCCGTTTTGGCTTTTCTGAATAAAAAGCTTTTCACATTTTTCTCCCTTTGTGTTTGGTTTTCTAAATTAATTCTCATTGTATGAATGGTTCGTATGGCTTGAATGGGGCAAAAAAGGTTTGTAATGGAATTCTTTTTTTTTTTGTGTTGCTAAAGCCATAACTTACGAAAAACTATAAATTTAATTTAGAAAAAGCATATTTAAGGGCTAATTTTAATACTTTGACCTCTAAAGGAAGTATCGTAAATATAAAGTCATAAAGGAAATAGTGAAAGGATCTTTTGTTTAAATTAAAATGAATTACATAAAATTTTTATTGAAGTTTTGTTGAACTGGAAGATTTGTAAAGATCTAAGCCTCAGCCAAATTTACAAATGTAGCATATGATATGTTCATGGATGAACACATCAAAAAATGATCCAAATGTCCAATTTGGCGTTTTAAACTCTTAAATTTATATGTATTTTAACGAAAATTACTAAAAACATTTCTTTTAGTAGAGAGGTCCTAATGATTCAATTAGTCAACTTTCGGTTCTAGTCTTTCGCACATTATGGTCGATAGAATCTAAGAATGAATGGAAGGGAGGCTTACACCTCTATAATTACCGCATACCATTGTATCTCCTTTTTATGCACCTGACAAAAAACATTCAGACTCCAATCTAACTTTACGGGTTTTATAAGTCGAAATATAAACATTATCAACTCATTACCTTTGGATTTAAAAAGTCTGCTGGTAAGCCACTAACACCTGTAGCTGTTTAATTTTTCAGTTGGGTTATGGCTAGTCTAGACTCATATTGGTTAGATGGTAGACTTATAGTGCTTCCATCGGGCATATCATCTTGGTCACTTTTGTTCAATATCAACAATTTGCAAAACTCAATATGAATGGTGCCAAATGGCCGCATTGGATATCGATGCATACCTCAGACTTTTAAGCAAATATTGTGTAACATACCTTAGGGATTTTCAAAATATATTAGTTTGCAAAGCAATTTAATATCTAAATATATTCATAAGTTTGTCAAAACATTTAGTTTAAATAAAATTATTATACTATTAGTGAACTCTTGACAAACATGTTACAATCTAGTGAACTAAATTATCCTGTTTCTAAATTATCCTACATTATTTAGAATATCCTAAAAGTATGCTACACAAATGTTTCTAAATTATCCTACTTTCGAACGATATAAGCGGTGATTTGGCCCCAGATTTAGCAGTCGCCTCCATGAATATATTGCAAATTTCTTTAGAATATCCTAAAAGTATGCTACACAAATGTTTCTAAATTATCCTACATTCCAACGATATATGCGGTGATTTGGCCCCAGATTTAGCAGTAGCCTCCATGAATATATTGCAAATTTCTTTTGAACCAGAAAAATTTTCTCTGAGCAATTGAGTTGTCCGTTGGGATTCTTTTTCTATTATCCCTGTCTCCCAGTAGTACATAGGGTCTCAACCATCCTTTTATATCAAACTCCATTGCAAGATTATTGAAATGCGTCATTCTATGAATAGTTTTTTGATTACAACTCCACATCAATGGACCTCCTTGACGTTGTAGCAGGTGCACCAGCACGACGGCCGCTTTCCTGTGGATTCAAAGCGCTTGTCGACAAATGTTGGTATTTGGCCTTCGAAGAGTGTTGCCTATCCACTGCCATTTCCGTTGAAGCAGGGATTTGGTTTGTCGCGTTTAGTATATCTTGCCGTAAGCATTTGTTTGCAAAGATTTGCAGGCGCTTATCGATGGCATTTGCGCGTTTCGAAGTTCGCAATCGTAATACGGGATGGACTTGATATTCGAGTTGTATATTCGTAGCTTAGTTGTTGTTGATATTTGCCGAGATTTCCAAATAGCTTGAAGATTGCCGAATGCAGATTTTGCCTTATTAGTACGCGGTTTAATATCCTCATCGGCGACACCTTTTGTAGATACCAAACTACCAAGATAATACCAAGGTTCCTACACATCATAAAACCTCGTTATCCACATTGATGTGTGTCGACGGGTTTGCGCCATAGCCTCCAGGCATAAAATTTCTCTTGGAAATATTGATTTCCAACCCAGCTACCCGTGATTCAACAGTGATAGCGTTAGTGTTTTCTTGAAGGTGACCTGAGCTTTGGCTTAGAAGACATACGTCATTGGCGTATTCCAAGTTATCGAGTTATCCTTTTGTAGTTACTAAACTTCCCAGGTAATTAAAGGTATCTGCACATCAAATAACCTCATTATTTTATCGGGTTTGCGCCATAGCCTCCGGGCATAAATTTTGTTTCAGAAATATTGATTTCCAGCCCAGCTGTCCAAGATTCAATAGTGATAGCGTTAGTATTATCAAGAAGGTGACCTGAGCTTTGGCTTAGAAGACATACGTCATCACCATATTCCAAGTTCTCTAGTTGTTTAAACGGTGTCTATTGGATGTCATGTCTAAATTAAAGAGCCATGTGCATTATGTTATAGATGGTGAGAATAAAAAGTTTAGGTGACAAGATATATCCCTATCTTACTCCAGTAGTAACTTCGAACGGATTTGACAATTTCCCTTTTCCACGACTTCTTCTTCTGTTATCCTTGAGTCCCAGAGGAGCATAGGGCCTAAAAAAAATCCACGTACATTGACCGAATTAAGTTCAGAATTTTCTATGGCATATTACGTTTTTCTAAAATTCTCCATAGATAGTTCCTACTGACACTGCCGAAGGCCATAAACACTAGGTAAATGGAGGTGCGGAATGAATTTATTTGCTCTAGTACTATTCTTGCTGTGTTGATTAGGTCAACACAAGATCGGTTCTCTCTGATTTTCGCGGAGTAAAGCGGAAACTGCATCGGATATTCTGTTTAAAATTACTCGACTTAGTATATTGCTCGGAATTGGAAGAAGTGTTATACCCCTGTAGTTATTGCAGTCTACCTTCATTCCAGGAGGTTGGCAGAGCTTGTTCTTCCCATATTTTATGCACAAATGGGTGCCACAGTCTCGCCGATCTTTCAACAATACATAACAGCATCTCCGCTGAGATTTTGTCATTGTCCGGGGCCTTATTGCGTTTAAGGCTTTTAGTGGCGTTCTTAGCATTTTGTATTGTTGGTGGATTGTCTGAAATTCCATTGAATATACGGTAATGGTTGGCTTTATTGTGCACTTCCGTCAGTTTTGGTTATCCAATAGGTTTGTTTAATGTTGACTTGAAGTGTTGAGATTAGGCGGTAGCTATTTGTGGGGTAGTGGCTTTGTAGCTTTAAAATTCTTTACGCGACATATTCAAGCATATTCTTGCTTTGACTGCAATAACGTAATCGAAGTTCATATTAGATCACATTCCATATGATAAGTATCTTTCGCCAACTACAACTGATCTATCTGGTTCTTTGTAATTTAGTCAAAGGATAGGTCGCTTTGTGGATTTCAAGGTCTGGAAACCTAGTGCTGATGACTACTGAAAACCTCGTACCGTTGTCAGTCGTTACACATATGGAGGCTAAATTTACCAACAGAAGGCTCAAAGCAACTTTCGGGCCCTATCTTTACATCAAATTTGAATAAAAATTACTTCAATGTCTTGATGAGGGCAGCTGTCGTAAACTTCCTTTAGTCGATTTCAAAAAGTTTTTTTTTTTTCTTGACATCATCATCATTCCGTTCGTACGTGAACATAAATTAGTTTCAGAAAAATGTAGAAAGCTTTGAAGGGAAACTAGATTCAGCATTATTTTGCTTACCGTAAGTCCTCACCCAAATTCATGTCTACTCTGATAAGATAGATATCGTATAAGTAGTCTATTGGTGGCCATTCCATTTCAGCTACTATATATATAACTCGCTCACAGCGAGGGCGTTAAACGTATTTCCCTTGGGGATACCAAGAGGAAGTCTGTTTCCACAGTTGAGATGAATTATAGATCCTATGTTACAGGCTCTGTATTATCAAGTTGAGACCTATTAGAACCGTTTTTTTTTTGGTATCCAACATCCCCTACAACACTGAGTTTGGGAGTTTTCAAGACGATGGAAATGGAATAACCTTTTGTTTTATGATTTATAAAACATGATTTTAAAAAGCATCCAATGGGCTGTTCACATATTACGTAACGCTTTTTTCGCAAATTTTGAACCTCCTCCCCCCCCTGTCTAACACATTTTAGTAGAAAAGCGCATACAAAATTCCTCTACCGTAACAAAAGTCATACCCCTCGCCCTCCTAAGAGCGTTACGTAATATGTGAACAGTTCCCAAGGGCAAAAAAGTCTTAATTTACAAATTAATTTAATACATCCTAAGAGTATGCAACATGTTTTAAATTTCCAGTTATTTCAATTAAAATGGAATGGACCAATGTTAAAAAAATACAGGCTTTATAAAGTTAATCTCCTGTCATATAATACATTGAAATTCCTTTAATTTTCATGATTTTATAAGCCTAATACCTTATACGGAAGATTTGGAAAAGACCTCATCCTTATTAAAAATTATCAGAATTTGTAGCATTTTCAAGCCACTTAAAGAACGACTTAATAGTTTATTTGGGTGGTAGTTTTACCTAAAAAAGTTTAAGCTTGATTTATCGCAAGACATTTAAGAACATAAAAGTATTAATAAACAAGTCAATTTCATACAACCTAAAAGTATGCAACATTTTTTAAATACTCAAGTAATTTAATTAAATGAAAAGACCCAGTTGTTGGCAAACAAAACTAACAGACTTTATAAAATTAATCTCTTGTCATATAATCCAATGACATTC
The DNA here is from genome assembly GCA_933228675.1 of Stomorhina lunata. Lineage (NCBI taxonomy): Eukaryota > Metazoa > Arthropoda > Insecta > Diptera > Rhiniidae > Stomorhina > Stomorhina lunata. The sequence continues at coordinate 105,380,609 of OW121742.1, forward strand.
CTTTAATATTTCTTTTTCAAATTTTTCTAACTATTTAATCTTTCATAAATTGAGACTTTCAATTGCATAACCCAAACGCAAATAAATAAAATTCCTGGAAAATTGTAGCATTTTTTTTAACAAAAGCATAAAGGAAATAAAAATATTTCTTTAATTGTTTTTTCCTTTTCATAGCCATTCAATAAAAATGTTTTTTTTTGTATATTTTTTATCCCTTTGTGTTCTACTTTTGCTTTTAAACTTTTTTCTGTGTTTAAAAATTTCATTCTACTGCTCATTCCATTTAATTCCGTTCAAGAGGGTCCTTTGTTTTGCCAATTGTCTGCATCCTTGTTTAACTTTCATGTTTAAGCAAGAAAAAGGAAAATTAAAGAGAAATTGCTTAGACAACAAGAAAACCAGAAGCAATTGTTGAAATAATAATAAAGCAAAATAAATATATACTTTTTTTTCAAAAAAAATTTAACAAAGGCGAACAGGCCTATTATTATAATAAAAGCAAAATAAAATAAAATAACAATTGTTCAAAGGAACACTTAGAAACAATAGGAAAACATTTTGCTTACTTGATTTTCTGGCTTTATCATATGAAAATAAAAGATTTTATACTTTTTTCTTGATAAAAAAAAATTTCTACAAATGAAATGATTTTAAATGAAGGAGGAAAATTTGTTAAATAACAATAAAAAGTTAAAATATAAAGGGGAGAAAAAAAGTTAACATGCAAAGTTTTACTGTCTGTAAAGTTTAAGGCTTATAAAACAAATTGTTTAAATAAAAAATTTTCAAAATAATATAAAATATAAATAATAATTTAATTGATTTAGTTGGAATAATTTTAGGAAATTTCCAACTTTTCTGAAAAGTAAAGAAAAATTTATTACAACAATTGATTGATTGATTGAGTTATAAAGAATATCATATTTGTAATTGCAGAGTTTTTATACCCACCATCAAAAAGAATGGGGGGTATATTGAGATTGTCATTCCGTTTGTAATTTCCTTAATATTGGCTCAAAAATCAAAATTGAAGTATATTCTGAATCCTGATAAAAATCTAAGACGATTGAGCGATGTCTGTCTGTCTTTCTGTCTGTCTGTCTGTCTGTCTGTCTGTCTGTCTTTCTGTCCATCTGTCTTTCTGTCCATCTGTCTGTCTGTCTGTCTGTCTGTCTGTCTGTCTGTCTGTCTGTCTGTTTGTCTGTCTGTCTGTCTGTCTGTCTGTCTGTCTGTCTGTCTGTCTGTCTGTCTGTCTGTCTGTCTGTCTGTCTGTCTGTCTGTCTGTCTGTCTGTCTGTCTATCTGTCTGTCTGTCTGTCTGTCTGTCTGTCTATCCGTCTGTCTGTCTATCCGTCTGTCTGTCTATCCGTCTGTCTGTCTATCCGTCTGTCTGTCTGTCTGTCTGTCTGTCTGTCTGTCTGTCTGTCTGTCTGTCGGTCGGTCTGTCTGTCTGTCTGTCTGTCTGTCTGTCTGTCTGTCTGTCTGTCTGTCTGTCTGTCTGTCTGTCTGTCTGTCTGTCTGTCTGTCTGTCTGCCTGTCTGTCTATCCGTCTGTCTGTCCGTCTGTCTGTCTATCCGTCTGTCTGTCTATCCGTCTGTCTGTCTATCCGTCTGTCTGTCTATCCGTCTGTCTGTCTATCCGTCTGTCTGTCTATCCGTCTGTCTGTCTGTCTGTCTGTCTGTCTATCTGTCTGTCTGCCTGTCTGTCTGTCTGTCTGTCTGTCTGTCTGTTGAAATCACGATAACGCCTAAACGAAAGGAGCTCACTGAAACTTAATAAAAATATTCTTCATCTCTGAGAAAATTTTGATATTGAAATTGGGCAAAATCGGTTAACATTTGACCATAGCTCCCATGTAACCTCGCCTACGCTAATCGCTTATTTGCTAATAAATAACAAACTATAATAGCTATGATGACAAAATTTGGTATATTGAAGTTTTGCATAAGCTCTAGGCAGCATATCAAATTTCATCAAAATCGGTTCACATTTAGTCATAGCTCCCATACAAAAAACTTACGGAAACATCAAAAATTTCACCTAAAATACACTTAAATGCCAATAAATCTAAAACTCTAACAGATTTAATCACTAAATTTAGCACAAGGAGGTCTTATGTCAATGCCAATGAGTGTGCAAAATTTTGTCACAATCGGTCACAATTTGACCATAGCTCCCATATAAAAAACTTACGGAAACACAAAAATACAAAAAGAAAAGGGAGTTTATGTCCGTCTGGCCGTCAGATAAAAGCGCGATAGCGCCTTAACTAAAAAGGCTATAGCAACAGAATTTTACAAAAGGAAGTCTTATGTGAATGCCAGCCAGTGTGCAAAATTTTGTTACAATCGTTTTTGATTTTTGAGACAATATTAAGGAAATTACAAACGGAATGACAATCTCAATATACCCCCATTCCTTTTGATGGTGGGTATAAAAATACTACTCATATGCCTGTACTGAGATCAAAACGATTTTTACAAATGTGCGAAATAAACCCAATTTCTAGCTTTTTCATTAAAAATATGTGGCATACTAATATATAATTATATCAAATAATTTTCAACTATAACCTTATCCTTTTTAATTAAAGTTTAATTTAACTCTTCCTTTATTAAGAATTCAACCACAAAAAAGCTTTTAAATTTAATCCATAGTAATAAATTTCCTCTATCTTCAAACAATTTCCCAGCATTAGCTTTAACCAATGATTAATTATATTAAAGTTACTTGCTTAAAAATTTATTGTTTAGAATCTAACATTTGTTTATTAATTTAATGTTCACTTCATGTGCATATACTCGTGTACGAGTATATGTATATGGTAATTTAATATGAAATTGAATAGTCAGCAAATTTTATTTTTATACCCTTCACCACCATAGGTGTGGCTATATTGGCCACAAATATCAATATTTTTTCATGAAATTTAAAACAAATACTGCTTATGTAAACCTAAATCACTGTACCAAATTTCGTTGAAATCGGTCCACACTTGACCATGGCTCCCATACAAACTCTTCTTTAAAAACGCACTAAATGAGACAAAAAATCACTAAAACGCTCGTAAATCTAAAGATAATGAAAATTTTGAGTTTATTTTTTGCATACATAATTTTTGTAACAACTGTAATCAATTTGCCAAATTTCGAGTTAATCGGTCCACATTTGACCCTAGCTCTCATATAAGTCCAAATGACGGAAACAGGTTGAATATATAAGTTTTGAGAAAATGTTTGTATGATGGCAAAATTTAGCAAATATTTGTCTTTATACAGGAAAAATAACACCTTTGACCTTAGTGGTGAAGGGTATCGTATGGTCGGCTTGACCGACTATAGCGCTTTCTTACTTGTTTTTATTATTTTCTTTTTTTACTTAATAGTTTCTGTTTTTAGAGCTTAAGGTTTTTCTATGTTTTAGCTGTTTTCCTTATTTAGTGTTTTTTTGTTCCTTGTCGGTTATTTGTTTAAGTTATTTAAGCATGAACAAGTTTATTAAGCAGTTTTTATACATTTACATTATAACATATATGTATAGGTGAGCAAATGCTTTATATGTGTGTATATATGTATGTGTTCATATATTTGCAAGTTTTCGATAATGCTTCAATACCCAGCTAACATTTTTGGAAAATTTTAATCAAATATGAGTCTTTTTTGACTTCACTGCACGATTAAAATGATCATTTATGATATCACTTATGAGTCAAAAATGATCTTATTGTGTGAGAAAATGGTATCCTTCATACGACTCTTCAAAACGAGTCTTTAATGACTCGTTTTGCTGATTAGAATATGACTGCACACATTTTGCTAGATTTGCAAAAAAAAAAAAAGAATAAAGAATAAATACTCAACACAGTATATATATTTTTAGATCACGTCATATCTATTTTTAGAACAGTGAAGTTGCGTTAATAATTACAGAAATTGATGTTGCCGCGACCGAGGATCGAACCTAGGCTGCTGAATATAAAATGTTATGCTTAGTAGTCCACGTGCTAACCAACTAAGCCACTTCATCCATAATCAGATACGAGTCTTTTTGTGTCATTTTTTTATCACCTAAAAATAGTTGTATTACGAACAGTACCTGGTTGACCGAGCCTTGCTCGGGGCTTTATGATAAGCAATTTGAGGCAAGTTTTAAAGTTTTTATATATTTTATTTTATACAGTTACAGTTTAACTCATTTTAAATAATTTTGAAAATTGGTCATACCAACAGAAACCTCCGTCGACTCATGCGCAACAACTTTACTAAAGATTATAGTCTGATCAAATGCACACTTTACGATTTAATTCATTTTGAGTAATTTTCAGTGGCGCCACCTGTTGGACTTTGGTCATTCCAATTAATAAACCTTCGTCGGATTATCCGCAATAACTTTGCTAAAAATTATAGTATGATTAAATGTACAGTTTACGATTAAATTGACTTTAAGTAAATTTCACCTGTCGAAATTTCTTCATACCAACTAAGAAACCTTCGTCGGCTCATGTGCAACAACATTGCTAAAGATTATAGCATGATTATATGTACAGCTTACGATTAAATTGACTTTGAGTAATTTTCAGTAGCGCCACCTGTCGGAAATTATTCATATCAATTAAAAAGCATTCGCCGGCTCATGCGCTACAACTTTGCAAAAGATCATAGTATGATCAAATGTACAGTTTACGATTTAATTAATTTTTAGTAATTTTCAGTGGCGCCACCTGTCGGAAATTCGGTTTACCAACTTAAAAACCTCCGCCGGCTTATCCGCAACATCTTTGCTAAAGAGCATAACATGATCAAACTTACAGTTTACTATTCTATAAAGAACATACATACAGACAAACATTCATATGTTTTTAAGTTATAACATTACTAATTTTTTCCCCTTTTTATCCCCTAATTTCAAAAAGTTCCATATGCATAATTGGTACTTCTTTGGTACCAATTGAATTCGGTACATTTTATTAGAAAGCAGTTAACATAATTTTCCTATTCATATTACTTTTGTAGATGTTAAGTTATCAGTTTATCCCTTTTTTACACATTTTGGCCACAAAATCAAAAAAGTACCAAGTACGTGTTCAATATTTCTTTCACATCTATTGATTGCAGTACAAAGTTTTTTTCTATATTCCTTAGTTTAAAATATAAGAGAGGGTTAAAAAGGTACCAAAAAAACTATTTTCACCCTCTTTTACCCCTTATCGGACATAGTTTCAAAAAAGTACCAAACAACTGTCCGTTTATTTTCATAGCTGTTTAAAACGTAATTTAAATTTTGTTTCTATACCTATTACTTAAGGAGATATAGCGTTTTCGATTTTTTCCCCTTTTTACCCGTTTTTACCCTCTTAGAGGCAAAGGTTCCAAAAGTCCCTTCTTCTTCGACCTATACATCAAAAAAGATACCCACTGTCCAAATTTTATCAAAATCGTTAAAGCCGTTTTCGAGATATATATACAATTATTGCTCGTTTAAGAATATAAGATTTTACAAGATTTCTTGTGCTATTTTCAATTAGTCGCTTGCTAAGCGTCTATAAGTCTTTTTGTACAACAAACTGATTGCACACATTTTGCTTTCAAATAGTCGCTTTTAAGGTATTTTCTGCGTCTTTTTGTGGTCTTTTTTGATCACCAAACTGATTAAAATAACATAAAAGACAATCGTATAAGGATTGTTTGCATGTTAAGATGACAAGAATTGTTTGTGCTTTTTTAAACTAGTCGTTTTCTAAGCGTTTTAAGGAGTCTTTTTGGAATCTTTTTTAGATCACCCAAGCTGATAAATCAGTTTTTGATCATCTATACGAATCCCAAAAGACCTATTTTGCTGAAATTATCGTCAAAAATCACCAAATTGCTAGCTGGGTATAAGTAAAATTTTTCCTTTGCTTTGTATTCCTTTCTCTTTTCCTCATTTCTGATTGCTTACGATTGATTACACATTAAACTCAGTTTTACAGGTATGGAATAGTTTTGGATTCAGTTCCTGTTTAAAATTTGGTTCAATTCAACAGCTCGAATCATATTTAACACAATATTACTACTTGTTATAGTTAAAGTTATAGTCCAAGTAATAGCTTTAGTCATAAATTTAGTCGTGGCTCTTCACGAAACTCTAGTTAGGGTTAAAGCCATTGCTTCATTAATAGGTCTAGTAGTAGAGCTCTTCGGTTCATGCAATTGCTCTATTTTGAACATAAGTGATCTAGCCGTATAGTCACTTATACTTATATTGCTATACATATCTCTAGTGAATCACCGTGGTATAGCTGGTTAGTCATCCGCCTAGTATTCCAGAGGTCCCAAGTTCGATCCTCGACAAGACCCACTTGAAAAAATAAATTTTGGAAAAAAGCTGTTCATCTCATAACTCAGCTAGCCACTGGTTATTGAGTATTAGGCTATGTTTAACTTCTCTAACTAATGCATTTGCCGTTCGGAGTCGGAGGTAAAATGTAGGTCCCTTTCATTGAGTCTAAAAATTGTTTCAATTGAGTGCCGTGTGGGAACTAATATATATAAAACTTTTAAATGATAAAAACACAAAAACTAAAAAAAAAATATTTTTAGTAACACAAATCACAGAATTCCTAAAAAGATTTCAAAAAATTCCAAAAATGTCGCCACTTTCAGGGCGACAAGGTACTTTAAAAACACCTTGGTCCATAAAAATCTGGTGAAATTTTTATTCCACTTCACGTGAGTTCGAAGGAGTTATGGATCAAAATTGAAATTTCCGTAAACAATAGGTCTACTTCGAGAGACTCTGGTGCTAACACCGAATACGCAAGAAGTTATTTTTTAACTCAATTATAAACTTTGTGAAATTTTCTTATGTTCCTAAAGAAGTTTTTTAAATAACTAAAAAACAAGGTGCCCTATTTTGAGAAACTTAAGCTTAAGCTCCCCTACACTTCTGCTATATCCACATACAAACGGCTTAGAAGTTAAGGACTTATTTTGCAAAAAAACCGACAAAATAAGAAACCTAGTGGGTAAAGATAATTCGACAATGCTGAATTAGCTCTAGTTTTCGAAATATAGCGTTATAAAATATATAGGAGGTTGCTCAATAAATATTTGTGTAACTCGAAAATAGTTTATTTTTCTGAACTAAGTAGAAAAACCGAATTTTGTCAACAAAATAATCTTTCAGAAACAATAACTATTTTTGTAATCCGACCAGTCGTTTTGGAAACAAATTTTTTGGTTTGCAAAAAAAAGTATTTTTGAAAATGCAATTTTGGTGATTTTAAAAAAAGGTATTTGCAAACAAAAAAATGATTTCCAAAACGAGTGCTCGAAAAAATATTGTTTTTTGCAAAAGACAATGTCCATCCGTCTGTCTGTCTGTTTGTTTGTCTGTTTGTTTGTTTGTTTGTTTGTTTGTCTGTCTGTCTGTCTGTCTGTCTGTCTGTCTGTCTGTCTGTCTGTCTGTCTGTCTGTCTGTCTGTCTGTCTGTCTGTCTGTCTGTCTGCCTGTCTGCCTGTCTGTCTGTCTGTCTGTCTGTCTGTCTGTCTGTCTGTCTGTCTGTCTGTCTGTCTGTCTGTCTGTCTGTCTGTCTATGTGTCTGTCTGTCTGTTTGTTTGTTTGTTTGTTTGTTTGTTTGTTTGTTTGTTTGTCTGTCTGTCTGTCTGTCTGTCTGTCTGTCTGTCTGTCTGTCTGTCTGTCTGTCTGTCTGTCTGTCTGTCTGTCTGTCTGTCTGTCTGTCTGTCTGTCTGTCTGTCTGTCTGTCTATCTATCTATCTATCTATCTGCCTGTCTATCTGCCTGTCTGTCTGTCTGTCTGTCTGTCTTTCTGTCTGTCTGTCTGTCTGTCTGTCTGTCTGTCTGTCTGTCTGTCTGTCTGTCTGTCTGTCTGTCTGTCTGTCTGTCTGTCTGTCTGTCTGTCTATCTGTCTGTCTGTCTAACTGTCCGTATGTCTGTCCGCATATCTTTCCGTATAACCTTAACAAAAAGATATAGGTCACTGAAGTTTGTCATAAATATTTTTCATATCTTGGAAAATTTTGGTATTGAAATCGGGCAAAATCGGTTCACATTTGACCATAGCTCCCGTATAACTTCTTCTAGGCTAATCTCTTAATTGCTCATAAATGACAAACTTATGAAAACACAAAAATACAAAAAGAAAAGGGGGTTTATGGCCGTCTATCCGTCAGATAAAAGAGCGATAGCTCCTTAACTACAAGAGCTAGAGAGACAAACTTTTTCAAAAGTATTTTCGAAATGTTATAGAAGTTCACATTTAGTTAGAGCTCACATATAAGCCTACTCGGGAATCACATTTGTGCTGATAAATTGAATACAATTGTAATATTTAACTACCCAGCAAAACTTTGGTAATGGCAAGTACTCTGATAACTGGTTACCTTGTAACGACTACAACATGCCACCCGAATAAATAATAAGTTATTACAGAAGTACTTATTTGTAATTAAGATGGTAATTAAAACTGAATGGCCCTTGTTCAAATCCCACCAAGGGCAACAATTTTTTTTAGTTTTGTTTTATGGAAAGAGTCTTTTTAAATGATTTTTGAATTTTAAGAACTTAAATATTATCTTCTGTAAAAAAAAATTGTAAAACTAACTCACGTTAATGAAAAAATACCATCATGAGTCAATTTTGATTATCTAGGGGATGTTGAATACCAAACACGATTCTAATTGGTCTTAACTTATCTGGGTCATTCTTAATCTCAACTGTGGACACACACCTCCTCATGGTATCACCCGGGGAACTGGTTTAACACCCATTAATATTGTGAGTAGAGTTCCTAGAGTTGTCCCATAAGATCGATAAAAATGGGTTAGGATTACGGGCTAGTAACCCTCTCTTGAAAAAAAAAATACAATGAAGAGGATAAAATTAGAATTGAAATGTCCCACTACCTAATGTTAGAGGAGGATGTCCGAAACTTCGATAGAAAGACCAAGTAGAGGAACATTTTTCAAAGCTTGGCCTATAAAATTGGAGAATATTCGCACAAATTCGAAATCCATGGAATTCTTAAATATGCTCGGACTTTGACCTTAACAGGTTGTAACATTTAAGTAAGTAAGAGTCAATCTTATGTAAAAACTTATAAAAAATGAAGATTTAAATTGTTTAAGTTATAAAATAATTTTAAAAAAGTTTTAAAATAATTACAAAAAATCGTATAAAAATATTTTTCCAAAAATTACAACAAAGCAAAAAAAAAACAGGGAAAAACAAAGTTATTTTCACATGATTTTGGATCTAAAAATAAAAATTGTTTATATTAATTATAATCTGCTAAGTTTTCAACATATGAAGTAGCTCAGTGGAAGAGTCTCTGCCTAGCAGTCGGAGGGTCTGGGTTCGAGCCCCCATGGGATCATAAAAAAAAAATTTGTATTTCGTTTAAAAATATATGTTTTTAATAAAACAACAACAAAAAAGTTGTTGTTGTTGTTGCTTTCAAATTGTCTACCCAAGTCATTAATTTTCTGCAATTGGTAAGTACTTGCCTCCAATGACATCCCCATGTTAATGTAATGACTTAAACAGCGAATGAGTAAGTAGTTCGTGTTCAATAGTTTAACTGTTTAACTCATTATTTGGTAATGAAAAGTTTTACTGGGTATATCAACTAAACTTAGAACAGAGAAGTTTTATGTTACTTTAGTATGTCAAATTTTGTAGTAATCGTTCCATATTTGACCATAGCTTTCATATAAAAACCGCCCCCGGAAACCACTAAAATGCCACAAACGCCAGATAAAAGCCATTTAATTATAAACTGTGACAGATATGGCCAATAAGTTTTGCACAAATAAACTTTATATGAATGCCAGTCAGTATATCAAATTTTGTGAGAATCGGTCAACATTTGGCTATAGTACTTATATATATTACATCCCAATTTTATATATACAATCAAAAAGATTCGGTGTATTAATTTTTGAATAAGCTGCACCCTCGTAGATATATGAGATATGTTTCTAAATTTAACACAACTTGCTGGTGGGTGTATCAGTTTCGGCACAGCCTAATGTAAGACTCTTACTTGCTATAATTCCAGGCATAGCCTATCTCTAATTATAGCTCTAGTATTGAATATATTCGTAAATATATTCATAGCCTCAATCAAAGCTCTTTAAATACTTTAAGTTTATTAACCATTAACACTTTCCATCCCTGTCAGCTAAATAGCGAATTTGTTATGTTAACTGACTGTGCATAATCATTCACTAATACAAACATAAGTTAGGCTTTTCTCAGCTTAAGTAGATATAGGAAAATCCTGAAAAAATAACAAACACTCACATACACACACACACATACATATGTATAGGCAAACACAATTACACTCCAACGAGAAAAACACCTTAGTTCAGCTAGATTTACGGACAAACAAAAGGCTTTTTAGCAGCAGCCGCAAAAGCAACAGCAACAAGAACAAGAAGAGCAACAAAAACAGTAATAATGGCTATAAAAATAACAACAACAATAACCCTAATCCATTTAATTTATTTAAGATGAATACAAGAAATACTAATGATTATTAACATACACGCACACATTCATATGTATGCCAGCACATGTTGGATTAAGCCTTTAAGGACCAAGGGGTTTAGGGGAAGACAATAAATAATTATTGGGACTAAAACTGTGTTTTAGATATATTGATGGTAAACTGCAAAATATTTCCAAGAATTGATAACCTGGCTTTCATGTTATAAGAGAATATTAAAGTGATAAAGCACCTTACAGATATATGGCTCTACTGCCGTTCTCAACTCAACTCAGTTTGGTCGTCTGCCAGTCAACCCAACTTTCACTCTATGTGTGTTTCTAGGAACCAAGACAAAAATGATACAAATTTATATAACAGAATCTGTTTTCTTCACATTTATATAAATTATTGCCCCATTGACTTTCTTAACTCAACTCAGTTTGGTCGTCTGCCAGTCAACCCAACTTTCACTCTATTCGTGTTTCTAGGTACCAAGACAAAAGTGATACAAATTTATATAACAGAATCTGTTTTCTTCACATTTATATAAATTATTGCCCCATTGACTTTCTTAACTCAACTCAGTTTGGTCGTCTGCCAGTCAACCCAACTTTCACTCAACCAAATTATTTTTTGATATTGCGGAACTAAAAAACGTTGAGTTCCTCAATAAATTGAGGAACTCAATATATTGAGGAACAATTTGGTTGAGTGAAAGTTGGGTTGACTGGCAGACGACCAAACTGAGTTGAGTTCAGAAAGTCAATGGGGCAATAATTTTTATAAATGTGAAGAAAACAGATTCTATTATGTAAATTTGTATCACTTTTGTCTTGGTACCTACTCGTAGAAACACCCATAGAATGAAAGTTGGGTTGACTGGCAGACACCAAACTGAGTTGAGTTGAGAACGGCAGTAGATATTGAGTTACTCAATATATTGAGTTCCTCAATTTATTGAGGAACTCAACGTTTTTTAGTTCCGCAATATCAACAAATAATTTGGTTGAGTGAAAGTTGGGTTGACTGGCAGATGACCAAAATAACTTGAGTTGAGAACGGCAATACGGGCAATTATTTATATAAATATAAAGAAAAAATTTTTTGTTATAAAAATTTGAATCACTTTTATCTAGGCACTTACAAACACCCATAGCCCTCAGAGGGTTAAAAAAAAAACGTACAAAAGCAAATGATATAAATATAATTCCTAGAATAACAAAAAAAGGTACAAAAACCAGGCAAAAGAAAATCCAACGAATGTGAATTGGCAGGATCAACTCCGTAAATGTCTTAGAAATATAAACAGAAAAAAGATGTTAATGTTCGATTGTTTGAATAACAAAAACTGACATGAATATGTCAATAAACTCTTAACAAACTAAATTGAATTTTGAATCGGGTTAACAGGAGCTTTGCCAGGAATATTGAGATAAATATTGCAAAAGGTTTACATTGTCTTAGCTTAAAGCTTATTTCTGGGTATTGTCTTCTCGTTGTGTCATTTTGCCAAAAGGAAACGAAAATTTGTGTCAGACAATCCCAATAAAAATTTCAAACAAATTGTTATGGCGAAATGATAAGATGATGAAGAAATTTCTTTAGTATTAAGAGATGAAGATCAAAAAGGAAAAATTTTGCTTTAATATTTAAAAGGAAATGGAAGTTTGAAAGAAAAATTAGTGTGTCTAGTCCTCACTCTAGTTTTATTTTCGGTAAACGCTAAACTTATAGCTCTATTTAATCATTTTGTAGCTCAAGACATAGGTCAGTTAAAGATTTTACTTAATATCTCTTCATAGTTTCTGTTATATCTTTAACTATTTTAAAAGCTCTAGACAAAGCACTAGTCATAGAACTAATCCTAGCACTAATCCTAGCACTAATCCAAGCACTAAACCTAGCTTTATTCATATCAGCCAAAACTCTTCTTAGAGCTTTAGTCATAGCTGTTGTCATAGCTTTGTTTATAGCTTCTGTTGCATCTTTTTGCTTTGGCAGCAGAGCTACATAGTCATAACCTAAAAAAGTTGTGTTAAAAGCCATAATCATAGAATTTTCTATATTACTAAAATAATAGTTGTCATGGCTCTTCTACTTGGCTACTATTTGTCTACCAACAAGATCACTACTAAAGCTTCTATTTGGTCATGAGCAAGACCATAATTTAAGCTGCTATTTGGCATTAAAGCTTCTATATAACTGTAGTTATAACACCTATAAAGGCTCCTAGTTAAAGCTATATTCAGAGCTTTTGTTTCAGCTCTATTTATACATATAGCTTTAGCTCTGCCTTTAATCATATTATGATCTTAAGAAAAGGTATTGCACATGAGCCGACGAACATTGCTAACTTGGTGTGACCAAGTTCCAACAGGTGGAGCCACTGAAAATTAGATAATGTTAACTAAATCGGAAAATCGAAGGTTTCTAAATTGATAAGACTAATTTCCGAAAGGTGGCGCCACTAAAATTTGCTCAAAATTAATTAAATGGTAAACTGTGCATTAAATCACAATATGAGCTTTAGAAAAGGTGTTGCACATGAGCCGACAAAGGTTCCTAAACTGGTATGACCAATTTCCGAAAGGTGGCGCCACTGAAAATTAATAAAAATTAATTAAATCGTAAACTGTTGCGTCGACGGAGGTTTCTAAGTTGTTGCGATTAATTTCGGATAGATATAGATTTCAGTAGAGTTTTAACTACCTACAGGTATCAGTGAATGATATAACTATAAATTGAGTTTTGATTGTATCTATGGCCAAAGCTATGATAATATTTATGATACCTCTGGGAATACTTATATAATTAATGAGATGACTTGAACTTTCATTGAACATTAGCTCCCACTAGAGCTTTAAAAACAGCTTTGCCTATTGCTATGACAAGAGCTATGATTAGACTTTTGACTGGGCCTTTGGCTAGTTTAATTATTTAAACTATGACTAGAGATTTGATTGGAGATTTAAAATGTCATTGAATGATGGAACTATGATCTGAGTTATGACTTGATCTTTGGCAAGAGCTTTTGTGTTGCATGTGAGAACGCTGTGACTAGTAATATAACTATTTCGATGACTAGAACTGTTGACTGTTCTTATTAAAGCTATGATGAGTGTTGGAACTTCAGCTATGCCCTAAAATGCTGTACAGCTGTACCCTAAACTAAATAAACTTGAAGGAAAGACGTTACACAAATATCCAATTAATTTTTAAACTTTTATATAATTTTGAATCATTTAATAAATTTTGTCCGATCAACAAAATAAAAAGTTTACGATTAAATTTATTTTGAATAATTTTTAGTGTCGCCATCTATCGGAAACTTATAACAACAACTAAGAAACCTCTGTCGACTCATGCGCTACAACTTTGCAAAACTCGTCCCTTCAATAAAACAAGAGTGTAAATATAATTTTCTTGTCATATCGAGACTATCGAATTTAAGTTTTTTTTTTTTCAAAGCTCAAGACATAGCTTTCGTATATTCGCTTAAAAATACAAATCATTCTTATCTTAATTTCACACAATTTTCTAAAAGATCTCACTGTACATGAACACCTTTGAACTTAAAGCTACTATTTGACTACTTATAAAAGCACAATTAAAGCTATCATTTGACTACTTATAAGAGTACGATGAAAGCTACTATTTGACTACGTATAAAAACACGAAAAAAGCTACTATTTGACTATTTATAAAAGTACGATGAAAGCTACTATATTACTTCTTATAAGAGAAGGATAAAAGCTACTATTTGACAACTTATAAAAGCTAATATTTGACGATTTAAGATACTATTTTATAAAATACAAAACCAACAATCAAGCTTCTATTTAACTATTTCTAAGAGCAGCACTAAAGCTAATATTTTACTGCTTATAAGAGCATGACTAAATATACAATTTGACTACCTATAAGAGCTCGATTAAATCTACTATAATACTACATATAAGAGGACAATTAAAGCTACTATTTGATTTCATATAAGAGTACGATAAAAGATACTATTTAACTACTTATAAGAACACGATAAAAGCTACTATTTGACTACTTATAAAAGCACGATAAAAGCGAATTTTTGACTACTTATAAGAGGATGATAAACGCTAATATTTGACTACTTAAAAAAACACGATTAAAACTATTATTTTATCAAATACAAGACCTCGATTAAAGCTACTATTTGACTACTTATAAAACGTAATATTTGACTACTTATAAGAGCATGATTTAAGACACTATTTTATAAAATACAAGACCAACAATCAAGCTTCTATTTAACTATTTCTAAGAGCAGCACTAAATCTAATATTTTACTACTTATAAGAGCATGACTAAAGATACAATTTGACTACCTATAAGAGCTCGATTAAATCTACTATAATACTACTTACAAGAGGACAGTTAAAGCTACTATTGGATTACAAACAAGAGTACGATAAAAGATACTATTTAACTACTTATAAGAACACCATAAAAGCTACTATTTGACTACTGATAAGGGGACGATAAATAAAATGCTAAAATTTGACTACTTAAAAGAGCACGATTAAAGCTATTATTTTATCAAAAACAATACCACGATTAAAGCTACTATTTGACTATTTATAAGAGTACAATTATTGACTACTCAAAAGAACATTATAAAAGCTACTATTTGACTACTTATAAAACGATAAAAACGAATACTTGACTATAAAAACAAAAGGATAAACGCTAATATTTGACTACTTAAAAGAGCACGAATAGGGCTATTATTTTATCAGATACAAGACCACGATTAAAACTGCTATTTGACTACTTATCAGAGCACAATTAAAGTAACAATTTGATTTCATATTAAAGCACAATAAAAACTACTATATAACTACTCATAAGAACACTATAAAAGCTATTATTAGACTACTTATAAGAGCACGACTATTTGACTACTTATAAGGGGACAATAAACTCTAGTAGTTCACTACTTAAAAGAGCACGATTAAAGCTATTATTTTAATAAATATAAGACCACGATTAAAGCTACTATTTGACTACTTATAAGAGCACAATAAAAGCTACTTTTTGACTACTTATAAACTGTTCAAGAACACCTTTGAACTTGTGTATGCTAATGTTTTAACAAACAAATCATTCTTATCTTAAATTAACACACACTTTTGTAGTTTACTACCCCTTGATTTCTAATTCTATTACATCCTGTTAAATCCTAGCTCATATGATTGTTAGTAATTAATTCATATCACGTATATTACGGCAGGAAAACTCTTTAACAGTTTTCGTGTTCTAAGGCTTAAGTTTTACTCTTAGGAAAGAAAGACAAACGTACACACACATGATAAGAGATTTATGCAAAATTAAAAAAAATCCTACTTATCTCAAGAACATAAAGCGAAACAAATGAAATGAAGGATAAGCATAATTTTAAATTAACATAAATAAATCAGCAAAAAAGGAGCACTAGATTAAGAAGATATCCCTTAAATACATAAATATTATTCCAAAAAACAATTAATAACCAAATTTTACTTAAGAAACGTTTTTGAAAACCTCTAAACCAAAAAATATTTTTCAAGGCTAATTTTATTTAATCTTTAGCCCTTTTATATACATAATATTCACAAATATTTGTCTTATTTATTTAAAATAATTTTAATACAAATATCCTTTTCTATGTTGCCTTTTTCGTTATAGATTTACCCTTTTCATCGGCATCTTCAACATATCATTTACACACAAATTGTACAAAATCAGAGACAATACGAATAGAGTCGGGTTGCGAAATCACCAACAAACGTTGCCAGTGTTGGCCCACACTGAAAGTGTGTCGCAATCAATTGGATACGGGAGTGGGGACGACGGATATACGATGGCATTTTAAAACGTTAGAGGTAAGTTTTTAGAAACTGAATAAGTGAATAAATGAAATGTACTACTACTATTACTGCTACTTATATGCCCACGATTAAAGCAATTTGACTACTTAGAAGAATACGATTAAAGCTGCTATTTGACTAAATATAAGAGCACAATAAAAGCTTATATTTGACTACTTATAGGAGCACAGCTGAAGCTACTATTTAACTAAATATAAGAGCCCAATTAAAGCCACTATTTGTCTACTGATAAGAGCACTACTAAAGCCATCATGACTAAAGCAACTATTTGGCTACTTATAAGAGCACTAATAAAGCTTATATTGGACTATTTGAGGAGAATGATTAAATCTACTATTTGACTACATATAAAAGCTACTATTTGACTACTTATAAGAGTACGATTTAAGCTACTATTTGACTACTTGTAAGAATACGATTAAAGCTACTATTCGACTAATAAAAGGAGTACAATTAAAGATACTATTTGACTATTTATGAGAGCACGATAAGAGCTACTATTTGACTACTAAAAGGAGTACGATTAAAGCAACTATTTGTCTACTCATAAGAGCTCGATTAAAGTTACTATTTAAAAACGTATAAGAACACGATTAAGGCTACTTATAAAAGCATGATTATAGCTACTATCTGACTACTTAAAAGAGTACGATGAAAGCTATTATTTTTCTACTTATAATAGGATGAAAAATAAACAATTTGACTTCCCATAAGAGCATGACTAAAGCTACTATTCGACTATTTATAAGAGCATAATAAAAGCTTATATTTGACTACTTATAAGACATGGCAACAGATTCTATTTGACTACTAAAAGAGCACGAAAAAACTACTATTTGACTACTAAAAGGAGTACGATTAAAGCTACTATTTGGCTACTTATAAGAGTATGACTAAAGCTATTATTTGACTTCTTATAAGAGCATGACAAAAGCTTTTATTTGATTACTAAAAGGAGCATGATTAGAGCTACTATTTGACTACTTATAAGAGCTCGATAAAAGCTACTATTCGACTACGTATAAGAGCACAATTAGTGCTACTATTTGACAACTAATAAGAGTACGATTAAATCTACTATTTGACTACTTATAAGAGCACGGCATAAGCTACTATTTTGCTACTTATAAGAGCATGATAAAAACTACTATTTGACTATTAAAAAAAATACGATTAAAGCTACTATTTGACTACTATTTGATTACTTAAAGGAATACAATTAAAGCTACTATTTGACTAGCTATAAGAGCTCGGTAGAAGCTACTATTCGACTACGCATAAGAGCACAAGTAATTGTACTATTTGGCAACTGATAAGAGTACGACTAAAGCTACTATTTGACTGCTTATAAGAGCACGGCTAAAGCTACTATTTTGCTACTTATAAGAGCAGGATAAAAACTAATATTTGACTACTGAAAAGAGTACGATTAAAGCGACTATTTGAATTCTTATAAGAGCCTGATTAAAGCTTCTATTTAACTTCTTATAAGATCACGATTAAGTAAGAAGGGACTTTTCGAAATTTTGCAGTAAAAACGGGAAAAAATCGAAAACGTGATAGCTCCAAATGTAATATGTATAGAAACAAACTTTATATTATGTTTTGAAGAACTAAAAAAACTAGTCGATAGGTGTTTGGTACTTTTTTGAAATAAGGGGTAAAAAAGGGTAAAGATAGTTTTTTTACTATTTTTAACCCACTCTTATCTTTTGAACCAAAGAATATAGAAAAAACTTTGCAGTAAAATGAATAAATTTAAAAAAAATATTGTACACGCTTTTGGTACTTGTTTTGATTTTGAGGGACAATTGGTAAAAAAGGGATATAAGGATAACTCTGAATATCATAAAGTAATATGAATAGGAACTTAATATTAACTGCGTGTTTATAAAATATACCGAATTCAATTGGTACCAGAGAAGTACTAAATAACCTTATGGAACTTTTTTGAAATTAGGGGATAAAAAGGGGAAGAAATTTGTAACTTTATAACTCTTAAAATAATAGGTATATCTTCATATAACTTCCATGTATATGTTTTTTATAGAATAGTTGTTTGTATTTCTATTATGCGACAGGTGGCGCCATTGAAAATTACCCAAAATCAAAATTAAATCGTAAACCGTGCCTTTAAATTTGCTATGATCTTTAGCTAAGTTGTTGCGCATGACCCGGTTTCTTGATAGGTTTGACCAATCACCGATAGGTGGCGCCACCGAAAATTACTCAAAATGAATAAATCGTAAACTGTTCATTTGATCTATAGCAAAGTTTTTGCAGATAAGTCGTTGGATGTTTCTAAGATGGTCTGACCAATTTCCAAAATTATTCAAAATAAATTGAATTCTAAACTACGCATTTAATCATGTGTTTATTGGACAGAATCAAAAAAAAATGATGCAAAATTAATTGGATATTTGTGTAATATCTTTCCTCTAGATTTATTTTGGTTGCTGGTGCAGCAATGCACGCAATATTTGAAAATTTTAAAATTTTCCTCGAAATGCTTATCATAAAGCTCCGAGCAAGGCTAGGTCAACCAGATACTATACTTTACAATTGTATGGGCAGTGTTTGCCTGAAAAAAGCAATCTATGACCAAATAATGCCTAGAGTTTCGAGAAGATCAATAGCTACAGACATGACTTCATTTATGGCTAGAGCTATAAATACATCTATGACTAAATTTATAAAGAGACTTGAGTATAAGACAAAACTGTGATTTTATATATGATTAGAACTATATCTAGTCCCTTAAAGAGATCTATAAGCCATGAGTAGTCCCAGAATGATAAATCGACTTTAGTTAAAAAATGTCTCTATTTTTCAAGAAATAGTTTTTATGTTTTTTATCCCTTTCCTTGATAATGTCCCTTAATGTCTCAACATTTATTTCCTGTTGCTTTAAGCTTTTAGCCACTCACACGCATCCGCACACAAACAAAGCCAAATACATAGTTTATAGCACACATATAGCCAAAATAATCCTCTATACTCAAGCAAACAATGTCAGCAGGAAACAATTGTATTAAAAAGTTAAAGACACAAAACAACACATACAATGATAACAAATGATAATAAATGTGTGTGTCTGTGTGTTCGAGTAACAGTAAATGACAGTATGTGTTTGATAGCTCTAATGCGCATATAAAGTGCAATTGTATTGTTAACGTCAGCTTGGCGTGACATCTTGCAATGAGATCTCTCCACTTTTCTTTGACTGTAACATTGTTAAGGCTAAAATATAATGCCATTTGGTATGTAAAGGAAATGCTATACAAATGAATGTAACTGAAAGACTGCCCTGGCAACCGATTGTTGCAACATTTGTTATAAAGATCTTTATTGTAGAGCTGACATCTATACCACAAATTGCAGACATTTAATCAATGTCTTTACGACTGGTGCCTTTCTGTCCCCTTAGGGAGGTAACTGCTCGCATTCCTTTAACAAATACATAGTCATTTGCACAATTTCTATTACTATAATTTTCGCTTTTAAAGCTCAACTGTAAATGATTTTTATGTTCGCATTTTCCCTTTTTGCGATTTAATGGCTGACTTGTGAGAAATTTCGTAGAATATTTAGGCTATGGCAAAATGGCTGTCTGTGTGTGCATTAAAAAAGACTTTATAGCTGGGCTATAAACTGCAGTAATTTATATGTGTAAAGAAAAATTTAATGAAATTTTTGTTCATAAAAAATTTTTTGTTCTTTTTTTTTGTTGCAGGACTGCCAATTAAATTTACAAAATTTAATAAAACTTGAAATGGAATTTGATGAGGACTACACAATCTCACCGAGTACATTTACATATAAGAAACTAAGAAGAAGGAGGAAACGTTCATTAAGTAGAAAGACGTAAGTAAAAATAAAAAAATCTAGAGCCAATATTTTTCAAAAATTTCCTTTTTGGGTATAAAATTTTTCAAAAATTTCCTATTTTTTTCCTATAAAAAAAGGAAATTTTTCAAAAATTTCCTATTTTTATAGGAAATTTTTCAAAAATTTCCTATTTTTATAGGAAATTTTTCAAAAATTACCTATTTTTATAGGAAATTTTTCAAAAATTACCTATTTTTGTAGGAAATTTTTCAAAAATTTCCCATTTTCATAGGAAATTTTTCAAAAATTTCCTATATTTATAGGAAAGTTTTCAAAAATTTCCTATTTTTATAGGAAATTTTTCAAAAATTTCCTATTTTTATAGGAAATTTTTCAAAAATTTCCTATTTTTATAGGAAATTTTTCAAAAAT
The DNA here is from genome assembly GCA_933228675.1 of Stomorhina lunata. NCBI lineage: Eukaryota > Metazoa > Arthropoda > Insecta > Diptera > Rhiniidae > Stomorhina > Stomorhina lunata. The sequence goes on from OW121742.1 coordinate 105,401,262, forward strand.
TTCCTATTTTTATAGGAAATTTTTCAAAAATTTCCTATTTTTATAGGAAATTTTTCAAAAATTTCCAATTTTTATAGGAAATTTTTCAAAAATTTCCTATTTTTATAGGAAATTTTTCGAAAATTTCCTATTTCTATAGGAAATTTTTCAAAAGTTTCCTATTTTTATAGGAAATTTTTCAAAAATTTCCCATTTTTAAAGGAAATTTTTCAAAAATTTCCTATATTTATAGGAAAATTTTCAAAAATTTCCTATTTTTATAGAAAATTTTTCAAAAATTTCCCATTTTTAAAGGAAATTCTTCGAAAATTTTCTTTTTTCATAGGAAATTTTTGAAAAATTTCCTATATTTATAGGAAAATTTTCAAAAAATTCCTATTTTTATAGGAAATTTTTCGAAAATTTCCTATTTTTATAGGAAATTTTTCGAAAATTTCCTATTTTTATAGGAAATTTTTCAAAAATTTCCTATTTTTATAGGAAATTTTTCAAAAATTTCCCATTTTTAAAGGAAATTTTTCAAAAATTTCCTATATTTATAGGAAAACTTTCAAAAATTTCCTAGATTTATTGGAAAATTTTCAAAAATTTCCTATAAAAATAGGAAATTTTGGAAAAATTTTCTATAAAATTTTTCAAAAATTTCCTATTTTTATAGGAAATTTTTTAAAAATTTCCTATTTTTATAGGAAATTTTTCGAAAATTTCCTATTTTTATAGGAAATTTTTCAAAAATTTCCTATTTTTATAGGAAATTTTTCAAAAATTTCCTATTTTTATAGGAAATTTTTCAAAAATTTCCTATTTTTATAGGAAATTTTTCAAAAATTTCCTATTTTTATAGGAAATTTTTCAAAAATTTCCTATTTTTATAGGAAATTTTTCAAAAATTTCCTATTTTTATAGGAAATTTTTCAAAAATTTCCTATTTTTATAGGAAATTTTTCAAAAATTTCCTATTTTTATAGGAAATTTTTCAAAAATTTCCTATTTTTATAGGAAATTTTTCAAAAATTTTCTATTTTTATAGGAAATTTTTCAAAAATTTCCTATTTTTATAGGAAATTTTTCAAAAATTTCCTATTTTTATAGGAAATTTTTCAAAAATTTCCTATTTTTATAGGAAATTTTTCAAAAATTTCCTATTTTTATAGGAAATTTTTCAAAAATTTCCTATTTTTTAGGAAATTTTTCAAAAATTTCCTATTTTTATAGGAAATTTTTCAAAAATTTCCTATTTTTATAGGAAATTTTTCAAAAATTTCCTATTTTTATAGGAAATTTTTCAAAAATTTCCTATTTTTATAGGAAATTTTTCAAAAATTTCCTATTTTTATAGGAAATTTTTCAAAAATTTCCTATTTTTATAGGAAATTTTTCAAAAATTTCCTATTTTTATAGGAAATTTTTCAAAATTTCCTATTTTTATAGGAAATTTTTCAAAAATTTCCTATTTTTATAGGAAATTTTTCAAAAATTTCTTATTTTTATAGGAAATTTTTCAAAAATTTCTTATTTTTATAGGAAATTTTTCAAAAATTACCTATTTTTGTAGGAAATTTTTCAAAAATTTCCTATTTTTATAGGAAATTTTTCAAAAATTTCCTATTTTTATAGGAAATTTTTCAAAAATTTCTTATTTTTATAGGAAATTTTTCAAAAATTACCTATTTTTGTAGGAAATTTTTCAAAAATTTCCCATTTTCATATTTTATAGGAAATTTTTCAAAAATTTCCTATTTTCATAGGAAATTTTTCAAAAATTTCCTATTTTCATAGGAAATTTTTCAAAAATTTCCTATTTTTATAGGAAATTTTTCAAAAATTTCCTATTTTCATAGGAAATTTTTCAAAAATTTCCTATTTTCATAGGAAATTTTTCAAAAATTTCCTATTTTCATAGGAAATTTTTCAAAAATTTCCTATTTTTACAGGAAATTTTTCAAAAATTTCCTATTTTTATAGGAAATTTTTCAAAAATTTCCTATTTTCATAGGAAATTTTTCAAAAATTTCCTATTTTCATAGGAAATTTTTCAAAAATTTCCTATTTTTATAGGAAATTTTTCAAAAATTTCCTATTTTTATAGGAAATTTTTCAAAAATTTCCTATTTTTATAGGAAATTTTTCAAAAATTTCCTATTTTTATAGGAAATTTTTCAAAAATTTCCTATTTTTATAGGAAATTTTTCAAAAATTTCCTATTTTTATAGGAAATTTTTCAAAAATTTCCTATTTTTATAGGAAATTTTTCAAAAATTTCCTATTTTTATAGGAAATTTTTCAAAAATTTCCTATTTTTATAGGAAATTTTTCAAAAATTTCCTATTTTTATAGGAAATTTTTCAAAAATTTCCTATTTTTGTAGGAAATTTTTCAAAAATTTCCTATTTTTATAGGACATTTTTTAAAAATTTCCTATTTTTATAGGAAATTTTTCAAAAATTTCCTATTTTTATAGGAAATTTTTCAAAAATTTCCTATTTTTATTAGGAAATTATACCAGATTAATGAATTCATGTAATAAATTGCATTTAATAATAAAAAGTGATGCATAAGTTAAGGGGTCTTAATAAACAGTTTAAGTTTACACTATTTTTTTTTATTTTATTCCTATTCTTTTCCTTTTAAAATTTAAGATTTCAAATTGAAATTTCTTGTTTATATATAAAATTTGTTATATAACTTTAAAATATTTTCCTAAGTTTTTTTATCCCTAAAATCTTGAAACAAAAACTTATACTCAAATATTTGTTGGTACTTTGCTTCAATAATGTTTTCCTTAGATTTTCCAAAAAAAAAATATATTTCTCGTCATTGCTTTTCTTTTTAAATACTTTGTTGTTTTAGTTCTTGTGAAGTCATGAAAATAACATTGACCACCAAAATGTGTAACTTTTCAATACAAAAAGAAAAAAAAAACTTTGAAAACAAAAATTGTATTTTCCTAAGAAAAATTTATAAATTTTTAGCTTGAAAAAAATTGTTTGTTCATCAATTTTAATTTTTAGTTCAAGAGAAATACAAACAAAACTTGTGGAAAAAATTTAAAGAATATTGCTCATTGTTTGAAATATATAGAAACATTATATAGTAATTTTTATTGATTAAATATATCAACGTCTAGACTGCAAATGAAACTAAGTATCTGTTTTGAAATAATTATTGTACACTTTATATATTGGGTTTGTGCTGTTTGTAACGCATACAAATATTGGTCTCACACCCATCTTTTAGCATACCGATCGACTTTCTGAGTCGATTAAGGTATGTCAGTCTATCCGTCTGGCTGTCTGGACCCCCATGTAAACCATGTAATCAAACTGCAGGTCTAAACTGCAATTCTAAAGATAATTTGATGAAATTTGGCACAAACCATTATTTGATAATTGAATATTGAAATTCGTCAAAATCGGTCCATTATTTATGGTACCTCCCATAGGTCCCGGAATTATTATTTTGTCTACAAAAATCAATATTTTTTTATGACATTAAATACTGCTTATACAAACCAAAAACACTGTACCAAATTTCGTTGTAATCGGTCCTCAATTGACCATAGCTCCCATACGGACTTTTCTATCAAAACTCACTAAATGTGACAAAAATCACTAAAACGTTCATAACTTTGAAGATAATTCTCGTAGAAACTGTAATCAATTTGCCAAATTTCGAGATAATCGGTCAACATTTGACCCTAGCTTTCATATAAGTCCAAATAATGGAAACAGCTTAAATATATAAGTTTTGTGAAAATGTTTGTATGATGGCAAAATTTAGCAAATATTTGTCTTTATACAGGAAAAAAAACACCTTTGACATTAGTGGTGAAGGGTATTGTATGGTGGCGCTTGATCGACTATGGTACTTTCTTACTTGTTTTATTGTACCTTTGTGTACTTAACTTTGTTTTCGACTTAGTTAAGTACTTTTAAATAAATAACTTTTGTGTGTGCGTAAGTTCAGGGGCCAAATTATTGCATTCGATGTCGATAGAAAACTCAGACTTTTAAGCAAATATTGTGAAGTATACTTTAGGGAGGTTCAATGTTACTTCGCTGCAAAAAGTTTATTGAAATTTGGTATCCATTTTGATTCGTTTTTAAAAACATATAGTTCAATTAAAACTGTTTTACTATTTTTTATCTTTCGGCAAATTACTTCAAAAAAAATATAGTTAATTGTGCATCTTTTACATAATTTTGATTATCCCTAAAATATGCTATACAAATGTTTTGAAAATATCTAAGATTTCGATTGATATCGAATGTGGCAATTTGGCCCCAGGTACTGTTTCTGTTCGAACTTTGAATGAAGTTTTGAAAAATAATCAATTACAAGGTGGCGCAAAAATAACCTTCCGATGTTTTTTGGCTGTAATTTAAAAAAAAAAATGAAAGACTTTTATTCTTCTTGTGGATTATTTTTATTTGGTCTTTTAATTTTTGTTTACATCAAGTCGAGAATATGATGTCATGTATATGGCCGCCGCCAAAGTTGATTGTCATTTAAGCGCATTTTATGGCATTTTCCATCACTTTGGTCAAAACTTCCGGCGATAGGTCCTCACATTCTTGACGGATATTGTCTTTAAGAGCTGCAAGAGTCTGAGGCTTGTTGACATAAACCCGCGACTTCAAAAAGCCCCACAAAAAGATATCTGCAGCGGTCAAATCAGGCGATCTTGCTGGCCAGTGCAAATCGCCAAAACGGGAGATTAGGCACCCGGGAAATGCATCCTTCAGCATATCGGTTGTGTCACGTACAGTGTGTGCCGTTGCACAGTCCTGTTGGAACCACATGTATACCGATCCCAATTCATCAAGTTGCGGCAAAAAGTCCAAAAAGACCTCACCATTTACAGTAACCGTTTGGCCAGCGACGTCTTCGAAGAAAAAAGGTTCGATGACTCCTCCAGCAAAAACAGCACACCATACAGTGATTTAATGGCTCTTCGTGGGTTACACGCGGATTTTCAGTGCCCCAGAAGCTTAAATTTTGCTTATTTACGTACCCGCTAAGATGAAAATGGGCTCATGATTATTTTAGATGAAAAATCATCTTCCTCTTGGTGGTGATTAAGGATTGCTTGAGTGTATGTTTGACGAGATTGGCGGTCAGCAGCTAACAGCTGATGCACCGTCTGGACTTTGTACGGAAACATCTTCAAATTTTTTACCAAAATTCGCTGTAAAGACCGTCGACTGATACTCATTTGCGTGTCACGTCATCTGGTCGATGTTGACGGCGCTTCCATGACATCCTCGGCTACAGCAGCAAAAATTCTCTGCAGAACGGCTACTCCGGGGTCTGCCTTGCCTGGCAGCATCTCGTGTTATGCCAGTCTCTTCGAGGCGAGCGGCTAAACGTCGCAGTGTTTAACCAGTAGGCGTTGGAAATCTGCGACGAAATTCACGTTGTGCCAAAGTCATCGACCGATTATTGGTCAAATAAATAGTCACCAATATTCCGCGTTCTGGAGCAGTGTAGCGTAACATTGTTTATTAACGTGTATTTCGCAAGTGTTTACTACACAAATGTCAAAACAGAATTGACATTAGGGGCAAGTCGCAAAATTTATAGCATTTTCTGATAGGAGGATTACTTTTGCGCCACCTTATAGATTATTCTAAAAGTATGCTACACAAATGTTTCTGAAATATCTTACATTTCAATCGATATGGAATGCAGCGATTTGGTTCTTGTTTTTTTTATTACTAACGGAAAATAAGAAGAAAGCAATAAAACTAGCGCTATCTATGTGTTAGGCCCTAGACTTTTCATTTCATGTGTATACTAAAGTAATGAAAACTTACAACTAAAATAGCAAAAATATCTGCATATCCTAACTAAAAGCAACAATTGCAATATAATGCAGTTGAAACGTGATAAGAAACTTTCATTTTGAATGTCTATTTCTTTATACAATTCATTTCTTTTTCAAACCATTGAAAGGGTAGACCTAAATTACAATCGACAATACAACACAATACTCACATGAAGTTTTGCTAATTACAAAATCAATACAATTTTCAAAGTTTAAACTTGACTATACAAAACTAGCACTGAACTAGAACTAAACTCAGAACTGAAACTAGAACTTAATCTAAAACTGAACCTAAAACTAAACTTAGAACTGAATCAACCTTAAGTGAAATAAAACGTTTTTTCTTAGATTAAGTGAAAAATATATTTTTCTTAATATTTAGAAAGAACTTAATAATAATAAAATGCTTTTACGCTTTAGATAATAAATTTATGAGTTTTACTCAAGGGTATTTAGCTGATCCCAGGGTATACAAATTTTGTGGAAATTTCTCTCACTCGACAGTGATGGTTATATATAAAATTAATGCATAATTTATTTCACATTTACGTTAATGATGAAAACAAAAAGAGGTTTTTTTTTAACCAAAATTACGCAGTTCTTTTTGTGAAAATGTTGAAAAAACCAAAAAGGGCTATTAAATATTAGAAGAGTAATGTTGAAAATTAATTTTGTTGGTTTTAATATAAACAGCCTAAAAGTAGGCTTTAAGTTTTTAAACACAAGTGTTTGCCTTTTTTGTGGTATAAAGCGATGAGTGGATGTTTAAACATTATTAAAATACAAATTTATTTAAATCAATTTTGTTTAATTTTTTTCAATTTTTGCAGACAAATTTTTCTAATTCAAATATTTCTTCTTTATTTTTTTAGCTCTTTAATTTTATTTTCTTACTAATTTAATTTTTGTTTAATTTTTAAGTATATTTTTTTTATTTCTTTTCAACATTTATTGTCCATTAATATTATAAATATTTTATGAAGCCGCTTTTAGGTGTATTTGGGTATTTTCTTTTTTGAATTTTTCCTAAAAGCCTAGGTGTATGCTTTACTTTTCCTTTAGCCTAAATGTCCTTGAAATTTTAACAAATATTCCACGAAATATTCTTAAAATTTTCTCCTAGTCTTACAATAAAATTTCGCCTTTAGACATGCTATGTTTTTCCTTAGCTAACCTAAAATCTAAATATTTAGTTTAATTCAAGCGAATAAAAACGCCAAGAAATTTTACTCAAGAATTATTTGGTAATAATAATTTTTGTTGTTTATTTAAGAAATTCTTACTTGGACATTTATTTGCTCTTCTTACCGTTCATCCCTCCTTCTTTTCCCTCGGTCTCTATGTGTTCTTGAAACCATTTAAATTAAACATTTAATTAAAGAAATTAAAACAATTGTGTGGCATACTTTTTGGGGAATTTTATGATATTTTCATATTTCTTTCGACTTTTTCTTGGCAGCCTAAAGAAACCTTGAATATAGAACTAAAAACTTAATTAACAAAAAAATTATGTAATTTTAATATAAATTGCCTTTTGGAATTTGGAACCCTTAGGAAATTTTACTTATAGCACTTGTACAACATTAACATTTCTTAGATTTTATGGTAAATATAAAAAAATCTTAATATATAAAAATTCCAACTAATTTTCATTAAAATTGCATAAATATTTAAATATTTACTTTCTTTAATATTAAATAATGTTGTGTTACTTAAATAAACTACTAATAAGCCTAAATGTATGCTTCAATAAATAAAAGCCTTTTAAAACTGTTATTAAATGCATATAATCAGAAAATGTTCACAGTTACTGAAGGCAGAGACTAATTTTGAGCTACTAAAGTTATACTTTTCAAACATTTCAATAAAACAAGTAAGGAAGTGCTATAGTCGGTCAAGCCCGACCATGTAATAACCTACAACACTGAGATCAAATGTCTTTTCAGTGTTCAGTTTCAATTTTGTGAAACCAGGTGCTAAATTACCGCATTCGATATCGATCGAAAACTCTGACTTCTAAGCGAATATTGTAAAGTATACTTTAGGGATGTTCAAAGTTACTTCGATGCAAAAAGTTTGTTGAAATTTGGTATCCATTTTGATTTGTTTTTAAAAATATATATTATTCAAGTAAAACTTTTTTACTACTGTTCATCTTTTGGCAAATAACTTTCAAAAAATATAGTAAACTGTGCATCTTTTAAATAATTTTGATTATCCTTAAAGTATGCTATACAAATGTTTTAAAAATATCTAAGATTTTGATCGATATCGAATGCCGTAATTTGGCCCCAGGTGCCAAATTATCGCATTCGATATCGATCGAAAACTCTGACTTCTAAGCGAATATTGTGAAGTATACTTTAGGGATGTTCAAAGTTACTTCGATGCAAAAAGTTTGTTGAAATTTGGTATCCATTTTGATTTGTTTTTAAAAATATATATTATTCAATTAAAACTTTTTTACTACTGTTCATCTTTTGGCAAATAACTTCCAAAAAATATAGTAAACTGTGCATCTTTTAAATAATTTTGATTATCCTTAAAGTATGCTATACAAATGTTTTAAAAATATCCAAGATTTCGATCGATATCGAATGTTGTAATTTGGTCGCAGGTTCTAAGTTCGATTAATGACTATTAAGGTAAAACTTGGCTTTAACAAAAAGTTTTTTTCAAACTAGAAAAAAGGTTGCTTTACTAAATATGCTATATCTCACAAACTAAAAGTCCGACAGCTATGAAATTTGTACAAGTATCTTTAAAAGTTTAGGAATAACTCACTAATATGAGCGCCATCTATGTGTAAGTCTAAGAACTATATTCCAGTTGCTACAAAGAGAACTTCTTTGACAAATTTTTAGTAAATATTTTCTTGGTTTACTCAGAGATTTATAGGGACATTTTTACTTTTTTATTGCGGACCTTCACATTTAAGAGTAATAACTTTTATACGTGGATAAAACTACAATATGAATCCATATTACTTGGATTAATCTGCAAAACCTCAATATAAAATTCATTATTTTAAAAGACAAAAAGGGGACAAATGTTATCTCTGAATCACATATGTTTCAAACTTTGCATCGCAATACTAACAAAAACTCCGTATATTATGAAAATATACGGATGCTAGATAAAGCATTTAATATAGTCCCTTTCACGTACAACTTTCCAGAAGTATATTTATTTTATTATCTAGGTTTTAAGGCCTATTTAATGAAAAAAAAAAAAAAAAAAAAAAAACAATATTTAGTACTTTAATCCTACCATTTTAAATTGTGTATGAGATTTTAAAAATTTTCCACAATTCTTCTGTTGAGATTTTAAATCAAAAAATAACATATTTGACAGTTATAACCTAAAAGTAGACAGAGAAAGACAGAATACTTAATGCCCTAAATTAGGCAATGTTTTATTGGGGATAATGTTTGTGAAGAGCAGATGCTAAAAGTAAAGAGGGGAAATTGTTTATCATAGTTATTTGGGTTTGTTGTTTTTCTCAATAAAAATATTTTTTTATTTTATGTTTGTAAAGCCTAAAAGAAATGGAAAGACTGCTTGTTCCATTATTGACAGTTGTTCTTATTATTCATAGAATTAATAATTCATATGTTTTCATATTTGGTAATTGCTTCAAAAAGGGGAAGCTTAAGAGCGAATTATTTTAAGGAAAAAAGAGACTGGGGTCAATTTAAGAGAATGAGTTTAGAAAGATGAGAAACAGGGGAATGAGTAAACATTTTCATGCAATGTTTATTTACATTTAAGGGAATGCTATTAACATATTTTTCTATTCACGAAAACCATAGCATACTTTTTGTTGCATATTAATACAGATTTTCTAGGAGCTTTAAATTTAAAATGATTTGGTTATATTTGAATAATTTTCCAATAAAATTCTATCATTTTGTTTACAGATTAAAATCAATGTATTTTAATATAATAAATTTTGATGGTCATGTTTTTATAGAATTCAAATTAGGTAGGATTTTTATAATGGACACTTAAAAACCACTTAAAATAATTTACAAGGACTTAAGGTTTTTAGTTAATGTTGTCTATTATGGGAACTAAATTTTGTAGAATTTTAATATTAAGTAAAGACAATTCTGAATTTATTGGAAACAACATATTCAAATTTAATGTATTTTTAATCTAAGTACTATTTATTGTTTTAAATAGTAGGTATTTGTAGACGAACACAACAAAACGTAAAACTCACTACAACAGAATTTTATTAGAGTTCCTATTCTATTTCACTTACTTGACTTTCTAATTAATGAAATCTCAAAAACTTCAGCAAATTTCTCCCAAAAATCTTTCTAAATGATTTTTAATATAATTTTTACGTTTTAATGCGAACATCTACATTCATGTCAAGGTCTATTTTAAATATTTTGCATTATAAAACCGCTTTTCTTAGAAATTTTATTTACAATATCTTTCGATAATTGTGAAGGACAGACCCAAAAAATAAGATTTAAATAAATAAGTTTTTCCAAGAAAGTATCGGGTTTAATAAAGGTTTTGAAAATTAAATAAAAAAGCCTTCGAGCCATTTTTCAATGTCACAAAATTATGAAAATATTAAATTGCTTTAAATTATATGTATGTTTTTATATTCTAACCCCCTAATTCATAATCGAAAAAAAACTATAACGAGCTTGTAAAATTTCCTATAAAAATAGGGAATTTTTAAAAAATTTCCTATAAAAATAGGAAATTTTTGAAAATTTTCCTATAAAAATAGGAGACTTCCTCTAAATATAGGAAATTTTTGAAAAATTTCCTATAAAAATAGGAAATTTTTGAAAAATTTCCTATAAAAATAGGAAATTTTTGAAAAATTTCCTATAAAAATAGGAAATTTTTGAAAAATTTCCTATAAAAATAGGAAATTTTTGAAAAACTTCCTATAAAAATAGGAAATTTTTGAAAAACTTCCTATAAAAATAGGAAATTTTTGAAAACTTTCCTATAAAAATAGGAAATTTTTGAAAAATTTCCTATAAAACTAGGAAATTTTTGAAAAATTTCCTATAAAAATAAGAAATTTTTGAAAAATTTCCTATAAAAATAGGAAATTTTTGAAAAATTTTCTATAAAAATAGGAAATTTTTGAAAAATTTCCTAAAAAAATAGGAAATTCCTATAAAAATAGGAAATTTTTGAAAAATTTCCTATAAAAATAGGAAATTTTTGAAAAATTTCCTATAGAAATAGGAAATTTTTGAAAAATTTCCTATAAAAATAGGAAATTTTTGAAAAATTTCCTATAAAAATAGGAAATTTTTGAAAAATTTCCTATAAAAATAGGAAATTTTTGAAAAATTTCCTATAAAAATAGGAAATTTTTGAAAAATTTCCTACAAAAATAGGAGACTTCCTCTAAATATAGGAAATTTTTGAAAATTTTCTTATAAAAATAGGAAATTTTTGAAAAATTTCCTATAAAAATAGGAAATTTTTGAAAAATTTCCTATAAAAATAGGAAATTTTTGAAAAATTTCCTATAAAAATAGGAAATTTTTGAAAAATTTCCTATAAAAATAGGAAATTTTTGAAAAATTTCCTATAAAAATAGGAAATTTTTAAAAAATTTTCTATAAAAATAGAAAAATTTTTGAAAAATTACCTATAAAAATAGAAAAATTTTTGAAAAATTACCTATAAAAATAGTAAATTTTTTTAAAAAATTTCTATCAAAACAAAAAATGTTTGAAAAATAGGAAATTTTTCAAAAATTTCCTATTTTTATAGGAAATTTTTCAAAAATTTCCTTTTTTTTATAGGAAATTTTACAAAAATTTCCTATTTTTATAGGAAATTTTTCAAAAATTTCCTATTTTTATAGAAAATTTTTCAAAAATTTCCTATTTTTATAGGAAATTTTTCAAAAATTTCCTATTTTTATAGGAAATTTTTCAAAAATTTCCTATTTTTATAGGAAATTTTTCAAAAATTTCCTATTTTTATAGGAAATTTTTCAAAAATTTCCTATTTTTATAGGAAATTTTTCAAAAATTTCCTATTTTTATAGGAAATTTTTCAAAAATTTCCTATTTTTATAGGAAATTTTTCAAAAATTTCCTATTTTTATAGGAAATTTTTCAAAAATTTCCTATTTTTATAGGAAATTTTTCAAAAATTTCCTATTTTTATAGGAAATTTTTCAAAAATTTCCTATTTTTATAGGAAATTTTTCAAAAATTTCCTATTTTTATAGGAAATTTTTCAAAAATTTCCTATTTTTTATAGGAAATTTTTCAAAAATTTCCTATTTTTATAGGAAATTTTTCAAAAATTTCCTATTTTTATAGGAAATTTTTCAAAAATTTCCTATTTTTATAGGAAATTTTTCAAAAATTTCCTATTTTTATAGGAAATTTTTCAAAAATTTCCTATTTTTATAGGAAATTTTTCAAAAATTTCCTATTTTTATAGGAAATTTTTCAAAAATTTCCTATTTTTATAGGAAATTTTTCAAAAATTTCCTATTTTTATAGGAAATTTTTCAAAAATTTCCTATTTTTATAGGAAATTTTTCAAAAATTTCCTATTTTTATAGGAAATTTTTCAAAAATTTCCTATTTTTATAGGAAATTTTTCAAAAATTTCCTATTTTTATAGGAAATTTTTCAAAAATTTCCTATTTTTATAGGAAATTTTTCAAAAATTTCCTATTTTTATAGGAAATTTTTCAAAAATTTCCTATTTTTATAGGAAATTTTTCAAAAGTTTCCTATTTTTATAGGAAATTTTTCAAAAATTTCCTATTTTTATAGGAAATTTTTCAAAAATTTCCTATTTTTATTGGAAATTTTTCAAAAATTTCCTATTTTTATTGGAAATTTTTCAAAAATTTCCTATTTTTATAGGAAATTTTTCAAAAATTTCCTATTTTTATAGGAAATTTTTCAAAAAATTTCCTATTTTTATAGGAAATTTTTCAAAAATTTCCTATTTTTATAGGAAATTTTTCATAAATTTCCTATTTTTATAGGAAATTTTTCAAAAATTTCCTATTTTTATAGGAAATTTTTCAAAAATTTCCTATTTTTATAGGAAATTTTTCAAAAATTTCCTATTTTTATAGGAAATTTTTCAAAAATTTCCTATTTTTATAGGAAATTTTTCAAAAATTTCCTATTTTTATAGGAAATTTTTCAAAAATTTCCTATTTTTATAGGAAATTTTTCAAAAATTTCCTATTTTTATAGGAAATTTTTCAAAAATTTCCTATTTTTATAGGAAATTTTTCAAAAATTTCCTATTTTTATAGGAAATTTTTCAAAAATTTCCTATTTTTATAGGAAATTTTTCAAAAATTTCCTATTTTTATAGGAAATTTTTCAAAAATTTCCTATTTTTATAGGAAATTTTTGAAAAATTTCCTATTTTTATAGGAAATTTTTCAAAAATTTCCTATTTTTATAGGAAATTTTTCAAAAATTTCCTATTTTTATAGGAAATTTTTCAAAGATTTCCTATTTTTATAGGAAATTTTTCAAAAATTTCCTATTTTTATAGGAAATTTTTCAAAAATTTCCTATTTTTATAGGAAATTTTTCAAAAATTTCCTATTTTTATAGGAAATTTTTAAAAAATTTCCTATTTTTATAACAAATTTTTCAAAAATTTCCTATTTTTATAACAAATTTTTCAAAAATTTCCTATTTTTTTAGGAAATTTTTCAAAAATTTCCTATTTTTATAGGAAATTTTTCAAAAATTTTCTATTTTTATAGGAAATTTTTCAAAAATTTCCTATTTTTATAGGAAATTTTTCAAAAATTTCCTATTTTTATAGGAAATTTTTCAAAAATTTCCTATTTTTATAGGAAATTTTTCAAAAATTTCCTATTTTTATAGGAAATTTTTCAAAAATTTCCTATTTTTATAGGAAATTTTTCAAAAATTTCCTATTTTTATAGGAAATTTTTCAAAAATTTCCTATTTTTATAGGAAATTTTTCAAAAATTTCCTATTTTTATAGGAAAATTTTTCAAAAATTTCCTATTTTTATAGGAAATTTTTCAAAAATTTCCTATTTTTATAGGAAATTTTTCAAAAATTTCCTATTTTTATAGAAAATTTTTCAAAAATTTCCTTTTTTAATGGAAATTTTTCAAAAATTTCCTATTTTTATAGGAAATTTTTCAAAAATTTCCTATTTTTATAGGAAATTTTTCAAAAATTTCCTATTTTTATAGGAATTTTTTCAAAAATTTCCTATTTTTATAGGAAATTTTTCAAAAATTTCCTATTTTTATGGGAAATTTTTCAAAAATTTCCTATTTTTATAGGAAATTTTTCAAAAATTTCCTATTTTTATAGGAAATTTTTCAAAAATTTCCTATTTTTATAGGAAATTTTTCAAAAATTTCCTATTTTTATAGAAAATTTTTCAAAAATTTCCTATTTTTATAGGAAATTTTTCAAAAATTTCCTATTTTTATAGGAAATTTTTCAAAAATTTCCTATTTTTATAGGAAATTTTTCAAAAATTTCCTATTTTTATAGAAAATTTTTCAAAAATTTCCTATTTTTATAGGAAATTTTTCAAAAATTTCCCATTTTTATAGGAAATTTTTCAAAAATTTCCTATTTTTATTAGAAATTTTTCAAAAATTTCCTATTTTTATAGGAAATTTTTCAAAAATTTCCTATTTTTATAGGAAATTTTTCAAAAATTTCCTATTTTTATAGGAAATTTTTCAAAAATTTCCTATTTTTATAGGAAATTTTTCAAAAATTTCCTATTTTTATAGGAAATTTTTCAAAAATTTCCTATTTTTATAGGAAATTTTTCAAAAATTTCCTATTTTTATAGGAAATTTTTCAAAAATTTACTATTTTTATAGGAAATTTTTCAAAAATTTCCTATTTTTATAGGAAATTTTTCAAAAATTTACTATTTTTATAGGAAATTTTTCAAAAATTTCCTATTTTTATAGGAAATTTTTCAAAAATTTCCTATTTTTATAGGAAATTTTTCAAAAATTTCCTATTTTCATAGGAAATTTTTGAAAAATTTCCTATTTTCATAGGAAATTTTTCAAAAATTTCCTATTTTTATAGGAAATTTTTCAAAAATTTCCTATTTTTATAGGAAATTTTTCAAAAATTTCCTATTTTTATAGGAAATTTTTCAAAAATTTCCTATTTTTCAAAAATTTCCTATTTTTATAGGAAAATTTTTCAAAAATTTCCTTTTTTTATAGGAAATTTTTCAAAAATTTCCTTTTTTTATAGGAAATTTTTCAAAAATTTCCTATTTTTATAGGAAATTTTTCAAAAATTTCCTTTTTTTATAGGAAATTTTTCAAAAATTTCCTTTTTTATAGGAAATTTTTCAAAAATTTCCTATTTTTATAGGAAATTTTTCAAAAATTTCTATTTTTGAAAAAAATTTCCTATTTTTATAGGAAATTTTTCAAAAATTTGTTTATAAGAAAATTTTTGAAAAATAGGAAATTTTTCTAAAATTTCCTATTTTTCGAAGAAATTTTTCAAAAATTTCCTATTTTTAGAAGAAATTTTTCAAAAATTTCCTATTGTTTTTTCAAAAATTTCCTATTTTTTTCAAAAATTTCCTATTTTTATATTAAATTTTTCATAAATTTCCTATTTTTGTAGGAAATTTTTAAAAAATTTCCTATTTTCATAGAAAATTTTTCAAACATTTTCCATTTTTATATGAAGTTTTTTAAAAATTTTCCATTTTTATAGGAAGTTTTTCAAAAATTTTCCATTTTTATAGGAAATTTTTCAAAAATTTTCTATCTTTATAGAAAATTTTCAAAAGTTTCCTATTTTTATAGGAAAATTTTCAAAATTTCCAATTTTTATAGGAAAATTTTCTATTATTCATTTTTATAGGATTTTTTTTAAAGTTTCCTATTTTTATAGGTTTATTGAAAAGTTTACTATAAAATAGTATATTTTTAAAAAATTTTCTATAAAAATAGTAAAGTTTCGGGATAAGCGTAAATATTTATAGATAAGAGTAACTTAAGAAGTTTGTTTTCTTTTTTCTTTTCCTTGAAAAGTATTTTAGAATTTACAAGGAAACCCTCATTATGTGTTAAAGGAATGCCAACCTATTTATAGAATTTAGTCTCTGTTTGCCATTAGCAACATCCTACAAATTCTGTGTTTTTTTTTTTTTTTTTGGGAATCAAATTCAAATTTTTTTAAACAACAATATCATATCAAGAACTTGTTGCTGGAAGATTATTCCTCTTAGCTTTTTAAAGGGAAATATATTTTTACGAAATGTAAGAAATTCTTGAAGATTCCATATATTTAGGTTTTGCGGAAATATTTAATATGTAAGTGTAGCTTTATTAAGTATTCAAAAATAGATTGAGTTAAGCGTTTCAGATCAATTTAGAATGACTTTTTTAATACATGCAAACAAAGGGAAATACAACTTAAGAAGGAAGTGGAATATTTATAGGAATTTTTGATATTTAGTATAATTGAGGGAGTTGCGGGCATAATGAGACTTGCATATCTAGAAGTGATAACTTGTGGTATTTGATCCATTAATTATACCCACTGTGCAAGAGTTTAGTAAAGTTTTAGTCCCTCAAAATTTCATACTGTCCATTTTACATCCTTTTAATAATATTAAAAAGTATGTAAAAAATATCCATATTAAAAGATTCATTCATCAAAGGCTACATACTTTGATCATTATTTTTATGAAGTTTATTATCTTAAGGAATTATTACATTTCTCTGAATATGATTTTTTGTAAGAACTAAAGAATTTTAAATAACTTTGTATCCCTACAGAAGTTTTACTTTTAATACATGCTCATATTATTTATTTGCTAAAGGCTGTTGAATATAAAGTGAAAGCTCGAAGGAAATTTTCTACAAAAAAAATAATTTTTTAAAAATTTCCCATAAAAAATAGGAAATTTTTAATAAAGTTCCTGTAAAAATAGGATATTTTTAAAAAAATTTTCTTTAAAAATATCAATTTTTTTTTTAATTTCCTATAAAAATGGGACATTTTTGAAAAATTTCCTATAAAAATAGGAATTTTTGAAAAATTTCCTATAAAAAATAGGAAATTTTTGAAAAATTTCCCTATAGAAATAGGAAATTTTTTGAAAAATTTCCTATAATAATAGGAAATTTTTTGAAAAATTTCCTATAAAAATAGGAAATTTTTTGAAAAATTTCCTATAAAAAATAGGAAATTTTTGAAAAATTTCCTATAAAAATAGGAAATTTTTGAAAAATATCCTATAAAAATAGGAAATTTTTGAAAAATTTCCTATAAAAATAGGAAATTTTTGAAAAATTTCCTATAAAAATAGAAATTTTTTGAAAAATTTCCTATAAAAATAGGAAATTTTTTGAAAAATTTCCTATAAAAATAGGAAATTTTTGAAAAATTTCCTATAAAAATAGGAAATTTTTGAAAAAATTCCTATAAAAATAGGAAATTTTTGAAAAAATTTCCTATAAAAATAGGAAAATTTTTGAAAAATTTCCTATAAAAATAGGAAAATTTTTGAAAAATTTTCCTATAAAAATAAGATTCCTATAAAAATAGGAAATTTTTGAAAAATTTCCTATAAAAATAGGAAATTTTTGAAAAATTTCCTATAAAAATAGGAAATTTTTGAAAAATTTCCTATAAAAATAGGAAATTTTTGAAAAATTTCCTATAAAAATAGGAAATTTTTGAAAAATTTCCTATAAAAATAGGAAATTTTTGAAAAATTTCCTATAAAAATAGGAAATTTTTGAAAAATTTCCTATAAAAATAGGAAATTTTTGAAAAATTTCCTATAAAAATAGGAAATTTTTGAAAAATTTCCTATAAAAATAGGAAATTTTTGAAAAATTTCCTATAAAAATAGGAAATTTTTGAAAAATTTCCTATAAAAATAGGAAATTTTTGAAAAATTTCCTATAAAAATAGGAAATTTTTGAAAAATTTCCTATAAAAATAGGAAATTTTTGAAAAATTTCCTATAAAAATAGGAAATTTTGAAAAATTTCCTATAAAAATAGGAAATTTTTGAAAAATTTCCTATAAAAATAGGAAATTTTTGAAAAATTTCCTATAAAAATAGGAAATTTTTGAAAAATTTCCTATAAAAATAGGAAATTTTGAAAAATTTCCTATAAAAATAGGAAATTTTTGAAAAATTTCCTATAAAAATAGGAATTTTTGAAAAATTTCCTATAAAAATAGGAAATTTTTGAAAAATTTCCTATAAAAATAGGAAATTTTTGAAAAATTTCCTATAAAAATAGGAAATTTTTGAAAAATTTCCTATAAAAATAGGAAATTTTTGAAAAATTTCCTATAAAAATAGGAAATTTTTGAAAAATTTCCTATAAAAATAGGAAATTTTTGAAAAATTTCCTATAAAAATAGGAAATTTTTGAAAATTTTCCTATAAAAATAGGAAATTTTTGAAAAATTTCCTATAAAAATAGGAAATTTTTGAAAAATTTCCTATAAAAATAGGAAATTTTTGAAAAATTTCCTATAAAAATAGGAAATTTTTGAAAAATTTCCTATAAAAAATAGGAAATTTTTGAAAAATTTCCTATAAAAATAGGAAATTTTTGAAAAATTTCCTATAAAAATAGGAAATTTTTGAAAAATTTCCTATAAAAATAGGAAATTTTTGAAAAATTTCCTATAAAAATAGGAAATTTTGAAAAATTTCCTATAAAAATAGGAAATTTTTGAAAAATTTCCTATAAAAATAGGAAATTTTTGAAAAATTTCCTATAAAAATAGGAAATTTTTGAAAAATTTCCTATAAAAATAGGAATTTTTTGAAAAATTTCCTATAGAAATAGTCTATAGAAATAGTAAATTTTTGAAAAATTTTGGATAAAAATAGTAAATTTTTGAAAGATTTCCTATAAAAATGGTAAATTTTAGAAAAATTTCCTATAAAGATAGTAAATTTTTGAAAAATTTCCTATAAAAATAGGAAATTTTTAAAAAATTTCCTATAAAAATAGTACATTTTTGAAAAATTTCCTATTAAAAATAGTAAATTTTTGAAAAATTTCGTATAAAAATAGTAAATTTTGAAAAATTTCCTATAAAGGATAGGAAATTTTTAAAAAATTTCCTATAAAAATAGGAAATTTTTCAAAAAAAATTTCCTATAAAATTAGGAAATTTTTGAAAAGTTTCCTATAAAAATAAGAAATGTTTGAAAAATTTCCTATAAAAATAGTAAATTTTTAAAAAATTTCCAATTTAAACGGTAAATTTTTGAGAAAAAAATCCTATAAATATAGTAAAAAATATAAAAATGAATCCCAATTTTCTTCGTAATTTTATTTATTTTGTTTCAAAATTTGCCTCCCGGCCTTTGACACGTTTTTTTGTAAAAAAAATACTGCATACTTTTAGGTTGAGAATATACTGCATACTTTTAGGTTGAGAATATTTCTACAGAAATTACTTGTGCCTTAAAATTCGCTGTTAAGTAAAATTTTATATCTACCCTGTCAATCATTTTAATCAAATTACTTCAATTCATCTTATCTCTCCTGTTTTGTTCATCTGTATCGTATCCTGGGAGCCTTAACCTGCCTTTGGGGCATAATCAATATTCTACTGTCATCATTCTCATGTTTCATCTGCATTATTTTATTTTATATTATTTTATTCATGTCGTATTACATGTTTTTCCATATAAATTTCTCTTTATACTTGTCTTAACATTTATGTTGTATTTCATTTCAAATCATTTTAGCAGCAGCTCGTCCTTGTCTCCTTAAGATTTAATATCATTTGTTAGATTGTCTTGTTCTATTAGATTTTATGTGATTACAAGGATATCTTGGGCCATGAAAATGAAAGAAATTATATTAAAAATGAAAATGTTTTCTGGTGCAGAGAATAACAAACACTTAGTAGGTCTAATGACAAAGGACTCAAGAGCTCCAGAAATTGTGTAGGATAATGAAGTATATGTAAATGGAGATAAATGATTTTGATGTGAAAAAGTGGCTTTAAAAAATTTAGTAAATAGTCAATTTTATTTGTAGTTAAGTTAAAGCTATATCCAAATATAATGGATGTAGTTTTTATAAATTGATTTTAAAATCCTTTTGTTTTAAACTAATTATATTAATAGAATTCATACTAAAACCCCTAAAACTAGGCATTAAATTTTAAAACCTGGCAATTATCAATCAGCCACCCTCTAATTCAAAGGTTTTAATTAAAATTTAATTATTGTCTTACCTTGAAATTTACTTAAATTTTGAAATATTTCGTCTAGCACCCTAACATATGCTATACTTTTCAATAATTTATTATATGCCCTGACATAGCCTACACGCTTTAAGTTTTTCTTAAGAACTTATTAAATTTACATAAAATTGATTTCATTTCACTTGATTTGACTTAGCCTTCAACTCGTCCAAACGAAAATTAACTTTTTGTTCTTGACATCATAAAACGAGAAAGTTAAAGAAAATATATAACCAAAATACCCAGAAAACATGCAATAAGAATTTCTTCATAAAAAAAGTAATAAAGGCAATCATAACAATAATAATAATAACCATAAAAGAAAAGAAAAGTTTTTAGGCCGAAAAAGGAAAAAACTTCATAATAATAGAAATAAATATTTTGCCTTAAGTTGCCTTTTTATCAGGATAACCAAAAAAAAAATAAATCAAAAAATTTCTTAAGAAAATATTTAATATAAAAAAACTCAATCCTAGAGTCCTTTGAAAATTTTTTTTTAGTTTCCATATTAATCTCTTAAATGTTTTTAAATTCAAAGAATAATCACTTAAATTGAGTTTCTAGCTAAATCTTTTATTTCCAAAATTTCAATCAATGCAATTTCATTCTATATCTTTTCTAAAAACTAATTGTAAAACAGGGTAAAAGGACATGATACTTAAATTTTTCTTGTTTTTAAAGATTTTAGTTACAAAATCCCATTAATTTTAAATCTTTAAAATTTAACAATAAAATCTCAGTATCTATTAGATAATCAAACAAAGAAATGTAAGCAGCTAAATATATTGTGAGATCCAAGACAAACAAAAATTTTTTGAAAAATTTCCCATAAAAATAAGAAATTTTTGAAAAATTTCTATAAAAATAGAATTTTGAAAAATTTCCAAGAAAAATAAAAAATTTCCTATCAAAATAAGAAATTTTTTAAACAATTTCCTGCTAAAATAAGAAATTTTTGAAAAATTTTTAAGAAATAAAAATAAGAAAATTTTGAAAAATTTTCGTTAGAAACTTTAGACAAAATTCCTTTAGAAAAACTAATTTTTGAAAAATCAATAATTAAACTAGTAAATTTTTACAAATTTCCTAAATAAATAGAAAAATTTTGAAAACTTTCCTAGAAAAATAGGGAATTTTTGGAAAAAATTCGTATACAAATAGCAACAAAATTTCCTATAAAAATAATAATTTTAAAAAAATTTTCTTGAAAAATTAGAAATTGTTGAAAACTTCCTAAAAATAAAAAATTAAAAAAAAAATTCTTTTAAAATAAGAAAATAAAAAAAGTCCTATATAAATAAGAATTTTTTGAAAAATTTGCTATAAAAATTGGACATTTTTGAAACAATTTTCGATGAAAAGGAAGTTTTTGGAAAAATTTCGTGTATCAAATGAAATTTTTGAGAAATTTCCTATAAAAAATTCCTGAAAAATTATTCATAAAAAAAATAAAAATTGAAAAATATCCTATAAAAAATGATAAATTTTTGAAAACATTAAAAAATTTTTGAAAAATTTCCTATATAAATAGCAAATTTTTGAAAATTTTCCCATAAAATTAAGAAATTTTTGAAAAATTTCCTATAAAAATAATAAATTTTTGAAAAATTTCCCATAAAAATAGGAAATTTTTGAAAAATTTCCTATAAAAATAGGAAATTTTTGAAGAATTTCCTATAAAAATAGGAAATTTTTGAAAAATTTCCTATAAAAATAGGAAATTTTTGAAAAATTTCCAATAAAAATAGGAAATTTTTGAAAAATTTCCTATAAAAATAGGAAATTTTTGAAAAATTTCCTATAAAAATAGGAAATTTTTGAAAAAATTTCCTATAAAAATAGGAAATTTTTGAAAAATTTCCTATAAAAATAGGAAATTTTTGAAAAATTTCCTATAAAAATAGGAAATTTTTCAAAAATTTTTGAAGAATTTCCTATAAAAATAGGAAATTTTTGAAAAATTTCCTATAAAAGTAGGAAATTTTTGAAAAATTTCCTATAAAAATAGGAAATTTTTGAAAAATTTCCTATAAAAATAGGAAATTTTTGAAAAATTTCCTATAAAAATAGGAAATTTTTGAAAAATTTCCTATAAAAATAGGAAATTTTTGAAAAATTTCCTATAAAAATAGGAAATTTTTGAAAAATTTCCTATAAAAATAGGAAATTTTTGAAAAATTTCCTATAAAAATAGGAAATTTTTGAAAAATTTCCTATAAAAATAGGAAATTTTTGAAAAATTTCCTATAAAAATAGGAAATTTTTGAAAAATTTCCTATAAAAATAGGAAATTTTTGAAAAATTTCCTATAAAAATAGGAAATTTTTTGAAAAATTTCCTATAAAAATAGGAAATTTTTGAAAAATTTCCTATAAAAATAGGAAATTTTTGAAAAATTTCCTATAAAAATAGGAAATTTTTGAAAAATTTCCTATAAAAATAGGAAATTTTTGAAAAATTTCCTATAAAAATAGGAAATTTTTGAAAAATTTCCTATAAAAATAGGAAATTTTTGAAAAATTTCCTATAAAAATAGGAAATTTTCTATAAAAATAGGAAATTTTTGAAAAATTTCCTATAAAAATAGGAAATTTTTGAAAAATTTCCTATAAAAATAGGAAATTTTTGAAAAATTTCCTATAAAAATAGGAAATTTTTGAAAAATTTCCTATAAAAATAGGAAATTTTTGAAAAATTTCCTATAAAAATAGGAAATTTTTGAAAAATTTCCTATAAAAATAGGAAATTTTTGAAAAATTTCCTATAAAAATAGGAAATTTTTGAAAAATTTCCTATAAAAATAGGAAATTTTTGAAAAATTTCCTATAAAAATAGGAAATTTTTGAAAAATTTCCTATAAAAATAGGAAATTTTTGAAAAATTTCCTATAAAAAAAGGAAATTTTTGAAAAATTTCCTATAAAAATAGGAAATTTTTGAAAAATTTCCTATAAAAATAGGAAATTTTTGAAAAATTTCCTATAAAAATAGGAAATTTTTGAAAAATTTCCTATAAAAATAGGAAATTTTTGAAAAATTTCCTATAAAAATAGGAAATTTTTGAAAAATTTCCTATAAAAATAGGAAATTTTTGAAAAATTTCCTATAAAAATAGGAAATTTTTGAAAAATTTCCTATAAAAATAGGAAATTTTTGAAAAATTTCCTATAAAAATAGGAAATTTTTGAAAAATTTCCTATAAAAATAGGAAATTTTTGAAAAATTTCCTATAAAAATAGGAAATTTTTGAAAAATTTCCTATAAAAATAGGAAATTTTTGAAAAATTTCCTATAAAAATAGGAAATTTCTTATAAAAATAGTAAATTTTTGAAAAATTTCCTATAAAAATAGGAAATTTTTGAAAAATTTCCTATAAAAATAGGAAATTTTTGAAAAATTTCCTATAAAAATAGGAAATTTTTGAAAAATTTCCTATAAAAATAGGAAATTTTTGAAAAATTTCCTATAAAAATATTAAATTTTTGAAAAATTTCCTATAAAAATAGTCAGTTTTTGAAAAATATCCTATAAAAATAGTAAATTTTTTAAAAATTGCTTATAAAAACAGTAAATTTTTGAAAAAAAAATCATATAAAAAGAGTAAATTTTTGAAAAATTTTGCTATAAAAAAAGGAATTTTTGAAAAATTTAAATTTTTGAAATTCTTTTATAAAAATAATAAATTGTTGAAACATTTCCGATCAAAAAGAGTAAATTTTTGAAAAATTTCCTATAAAAATGTTAAATTTTTCGAAAGATCTTTAGTAAATTTTTGAAAAATTTTCTATAGAAATATTAAATTTTTTTAAAGTTTCCTATAAAAATAGTAAATCTTTGAAAAATTTACTATAAAAAATATATATATATTTTTTAAATTTGCTATATTATGTTTCAGTATCTCGATGTAAAAGTTAACCCTTATAAAACTAGTCTTTTGCTTTCCATTATCCTATTTTCCTCCAACGAAAACTAAGACAACTTTTAGTGTAAATCTGCTTAAATTCTTAAAATAATATTGTAACTTTTTTCTGTCTCTGTGACACACTTAAAACTACTTCAAAGTATTATTAGTACATATACACACAAACATACATACATCCAACTAGAAAGAACACTAAAAATGCGGTAGTATTGTCAAAAATACAAGAACTTATTTTCCTGTACCAAATAGCACTTTTCATTCATTCATTTTCTTGTTGTTTCCTTTTTTCTGTATATCTTACGACACAATTTATACTACAGCCGAAAAGTATACTACAAGTTTTGTGCATTAAACTTAAAAATTGTTAAAGTGAAATGCGACAAACTATTCAAGAACAAGAACGACAGACAACCTCCTTAACTAGTTGTCTCTCACTTCTTCACTTCAAACACTTCCGAAAAAGACTGTTTCATAAAATTATTTCTATTCAGACAGAGAGATGATAGCTACAATCCTTTAAAGTATGCTATAGTTTTTGTAGGGAAATATTTAAGCAAATAAAGCTTAAATGCAATGGTTTTACTTTTTGTTGTATTTGTTGGTTTTATGAATTTTATATATTTTTGTTGTTAAAAAGTTTACAACAACAATTGTTTGTGTTGGAAATTCTTTTAAAAACCTAAAGTAGAAAAATAAATTGAGGTGAAAGAAGGATGATATAAAGTAGGTAGATTAAAGATACAATTTTAACCAATTTTCTTACAAAGGAAGATAAATTTAACATTTAAAATATTTTATAGATTTTGTATTTAAAATTGAAATTAGTAGATTTCCATTTTAAATACAAAATCTATAATAATGTTTGCACTTAAAGAACTTTTTCTATATTTTTTATTATTTTCAATTTTATTTTTAATTTCTCCTTAAATTATGCATTTGTTTTTAAAAGTTAATAAAAGTGAGTTTAGTAAAAATCCTTAATTCTCTTGATTCTGTAATTTTATTTTTAGCTAAAATTTATATGAATTTTTAAATTTTCCAAACTTAATTTCTAGAAAAATCAATTTTTATCTTCTTCTCGGAAATATTTCAATAACAAAGTATTCAGATTTGTTCTAAATAATAAATAAACTTGTATGTATGCAAATGTCCGTCTGTATAGTTTTATTCATTTTATACTGACTGACAAACTGATTTTAAGCAGAAAGTTTTAAAAAATTTTAAATATTGTTCCAAAACAATGGATTTTCCACGCATTTTGTTAAAATAAACTACTTAGTTTTGCATAAAAAAAGGCAAAACATTTCAACTTGAAATCCTCAAATTTCTGGAAATTGTGTTGCATACTTTAAGGGATTTATGAAAATATGTACATGTAACAAACAAGTATACAAACATACTTTTAACTTTTAAAAATTTCTTATAAAAATTGTAAATTTTTGAAAAACTTCCCATAAAAATAAGAAATCTAAAGAATTTCCTAAAAAAATAAGAAATTTTTGAAAAATTTACTATTTTTATAGAAAATTTTTCAAAAGTTTAAAAATAAGAAATTTTTGAAAAATTTCCTATAAAAATAGGAAATTTTTGAAAAATTTCCTATAAAAATAGGAAATTTTTGAAGAATTTCGTATAAAAATAGGAAATTTTTGAAAAATTTCCTATTTTTATAGGAAATTTTTGAAAAATTTCCTATAAAAATAGGAAATTTTTGAAAAATTTCCTATAAAAATAGGAAATTTTTGAAAAATTTCCTATAAAAATAGGAAATTTTTGAAAAATTTCCTATAAAAATAGGAAATTTTTGAAAAATTTCCTATAAAAATAGGAAATTTTTGAAAAATTTCCTTTAAAAATAGGAAATTTTTGAAAAATTTCCTATAAAAATAGGAAATTTTTGAAAAATTTAATATAAAAATAGGAAATTTTTGAAAAATTTCCTATAAAAATAGCAAAATTTTGAAAAATTTCCTATAAAAATAGGAAATTTTTGAAAAATTTCCTATAAAAATAGGAAATTTTTGAAAAATTTCCTATAAAAATTAGAAATTTTTGAAAAATTTCCTATAAAAATAGTAAATTTTTGAAAAATTTCCTATAAAAATAGGAAATTTTTGAAAAATTTCCTATAAAAATAGGAAATTTTTGAAAAATTTCCTATAAAAATAGGTAATTTTTCAAAAATTTGAAAAATTTCCTATAAAAATAGGAAATTTTTGAAAAATTTCCTATAAAAATAGGAAATTTTTGAAAAATTTCCTATAAAAATAGGAAATTTTTGAAAAATTTCCTATAAAAATAGGAAATTTTTGAAAAATTTCCTATAAAAATAGGAAATTTTTGAAAAATTTCCTATAAAAATAGGAAATTTTTGAAAAAATTCCTATAAAAATAGGAATTTTTGAAAAATTTCCTATAAAAATAGGAATTTTTGAAAAATTTCCTATAAAAATAGGAAATTTTTGAAAAATTTCCTATAAAAACAGGAAATTTTTGAAAAATTTCCTATAAAAACAGGAAATTTTTGAAAAATTTCCTATAAAAATAGGAAATTTTTGAAAAATTTCCTATGAAAATAGGAAATTTTTGAAAAATTTCCTATGAAAATAGGAAATTTTTGAAAAATTTCCTATAAAAGTATGAAATTTTTGATAAATTTTCTATCAAATAGTAAATTTTTGAAAAATTTCCTATAAAAATAGTAAATCTTTGAAAAGTTTTCTTTAAAAATTTTCCATCGTTCTTATGAGTCAATGGGTGTTAATATAGTTCCCCGAGTGATGGCACTAGGTGGTCAGTGTCCACAATTGAGATAAAATATAACCAATTTAAAACTTGGCTTACCAAGTTAAGATCAATCAGAGCCGTTGCTTGGTGTTCAACATCCACTACATCACATAGCGTGCTTTTAGGCGTTTAATTATTAAACATTGGGTTAGTTCCTTAGTTTTAGAAGAACTTATAACCCAAATATTAATTAAGTTTTCTTATCACTTTTACATCTAGTTAACACTAATATATGTCTTTATATTAGAAAATAAATTTCTTTCAAAATTTCCATTATATTAGTCAGCAACATTAAAAGCCTATTAAAGCCTCCCTCCATATCTCACCTGTTAAACAGCAGCAGCTGTTGGCAAACTATATTTAGATTTAAGAAACTCATTAGGCAGTTTTTCCTTAAGACCAATACATACACAAATTTATAATTATACAACAAATTTAGCGTTAAATTAATTAATTTACTTAAGGACATTTTCCTCCACATTTTCCAAAAACACTCCTAGAGACCAGAAAGAACTTAACCCAACTCTAGGTTATATTCTTAGCATTTTACCGAGTCATTTATTATATTTAGGCTACAGAAGAAATGGTAAAAGATAAAATCAAATTAATATTTGTATTCAAGGTCAAATTGGGAAATATTCAAAGCTGTTCTTTTGCCTTTTGCTGCCTTAAGGGAGAAATTAGTGAGCAGGCAGGGGCACCTGAAGTTATGCAATGATTTTTGTTTTAATAAACTTTGAGTTTTCTCTATTCTAATGACATGACTTAAGATACTTTGGTTGCTTATCATAATATTTAATGAGAAACTGATTTACTACGAGTTTGTATCAAATATTGTAACTAATTAGTTTTTACAAACTAAATTATTGTATTTTAATGGCAATTTAATGTGACAAATCAGGGTTAAAACTTAGATTAGAAAAATTAATTAGTTTTTGGGGTTATAATTATGAAACGTTTAGAAGTTGAGTCAAGATTTATTAATTATGAAAATTAGCTAATTAGGCAACTCCAGAAAATTCAAAATCAACAAGAAGAAGACATTTCTATAGAAAAGTTGACGATAGGAAGACATTTCTATAGCAAAACCGACGATTAGATGGCATTTCTATAGAAAAGTTGACGATAGGAAGATATTTCTATAGAAAAGTTGATGATATTAGGACATTTTTATAGAAAAGTTGGAGAAAGGAAAACACTTCAATAGAAAAGTTGACGATAGGAAGACATTTCTGTAGAAAAGTTGACGGTAGGAAGACTTTTTTATAGTTGACGATAGGAAGGCTTTTTTATAGAAAAGTTGACGATAAGAAGACTTTTTTATAAAAAAGTTGATAATAGGAAGACTTTTTTTTATAGAAAAGTTGACGATAGGAAGACTTTTTTATAGAAAAGTTGACGATAGGAAGACTATTCTATAGAAAAGTTGACGACAGGAAGACTTTTCTATAGAAAAGTTGACGATAGGAAGACTTGTCTATAGAAAAGTTGACGATATTAAGACTTCTCTATAGAAAAGTTGACGATAGGAAGACTTCTCTATAGAAAAGTTGACGATAGGAAGACTTTTTTATAGAAACGATAACGATAGGAAGACATTTCTATAGAAAAGTTGACGTTAGGAAGACATTTCTATAGAAAGGTTGACGTTAGGAAGACATTTCTATAGAAAAGTTGACGTTAGGAATACATTTCTGTATAAAAGTCGACGTTAGGAATACATTTCTATAGAAAAGTTGACAATAGGAAGACATTTCTATAGAAAAGTTGACGATAGGAAGACTTTTTTATAGAAAAGTTGACGATAGAAGGACTTTTTTATAGAAAAGTTGACGATAGGAAGACTTTGCTATGGAAAAGTTGACGATAGGAAGACTTTTTTATAGAAAAGTTGATGATAGAAAGATTTTTTATAGAAAAGTTGACGATAGGAAGACTTTTCTATAGAAAAGTTGACGACAGGAAGACTTTTGTAGAAAAGTTGACGATAGGAAGACTTTTTTATAAGAAAGTTGACTATAGGAAGACTTTTCTATAGAAAAGTTGACGATAGGAAGACTTTTCTATAGAAAAGTTGACGATAGGAAGACTTTTCTATAGAAAAGTTGACGATAGGAAGACTTTTCTATAGAAAAGTTGACGATAGGAAGACTTTTCTATAGAAAGGTTGACGATAGAAAGACTTTTTTATAGAAAATATTACGATAGGAAGACTTTTTTATAGAAAATATTACGATAGGAAGACTTTCTATAGAAAAGTTGACGATAGGAAGACTTCTCTATAGAAAAGTTGACGATAGAAAGACTTTTTTATAGAAAATATTACGATAGGAAGACTTTTTTATAGAAAATATTACGATAGGAAGACTTTCTATAGAAAAGTTGACGATAGGAAGGCTTTTCTGTAGAAAAGTTGACGAGAGGAAGACTTTTCTATAGAAAAGTTGACGATAGGAAGACTTTTCTATAGAAAAGTTGACGATAGGAAGACTTTTCTATAGAAAAGTTGACGATAGGAAGACTTTTCTATAGAAAAGTTGACGATAGGAAGACTTTTCTATAGAAAAGTTGACGATAGGAAGACTTTTCTATAGAAAAGTTGACGATAGGAAGACTTTTCTATAGAAAAGTTGACGATAGGAAGACTTTTCTATAGAAAAGTTGACGATAGGAAGACTTTTCTATAGAAAAGTTGACGATAGGAAGACTTTTCTATAGAAAAGTTGACGATAGGAAGACTTTTCTATAGAAAAGTTGACGATAGGAAGACTTTTCTATAGAAAAGTTGACGATAGGAAGACTTTTCTATAGAAAAGTTGACGATAGGAAGACTTTTCTATAGAAAAGTTGACGATAGGAAGACTTTTCTATAGAAAAGTTGACGATAGGAAGACTTTTCTATAGAAAAGTTGACGATAGGAAGACTTTTCTATAGAAAAGTTGACGATAGGAAGACTTTTCTATAGAAAAGTTGACGATAGGAAGACTTTTCTATAGAAAAGTTGACGATAGGAAGACTTTTCTATAGAAAAGTTGACGATAGGAAGACTTTTCTATAGAAAAGTTGACGATAGGAAGACTTTTCTATAGAAAAGTTGACGATAGGAAGACTTTTCTATAGAAAAGTTGACGATAGGAAGACTTTTTTATAGAAAAGTTGACGATAGGAAGACTTTTCTATAGAAAAGTTGACAATAGGAAGACTTTTCTATAGAAAAGTTGACAATAGGAAGACATTTCTATAGAAAAGTTGACGTTAGGAAGACATTTCTATAGAAAAGTTGACGTTAGGAAGACATTTCTATAGAAAAGTTGACGTTAGGAAGACATTTCTATAGAAAAGTTGACGTTAGGAAGACATTTCTATAGAAAAGTTGACGTTAGGAAGACATTTCTATAGAAAAGTTGACGTTAGGAAGACATTTCTATAGAAAAGTTGACATTAGGAAGACATTTCTATAGAAAAGTTGACGTTAGGAAGACATTTCTATAGAAAAGTTGACGTTAGGAAGACATTTCTATAGAAAAGTTAACGTTAGGAAGACATTTCTATAGAAAAGTTGACGTTAGGAAGACTTTTTTAGAGAAAAGTCGACGATAGGAAGACCTTTTTGTAGAAAAAATGACGATAGGACGAAGTATTATGTTACTTTAAATTTAACTATTTTCTTATCATTAAAAAATCTTTTTACATTAGTACCCCAAGTCCAATAAGACACTAAAACACATGTAATTTTTGTGTGTTAAAACTTTAATTTTCCTTTTGAAAAGTTTCATGTACATAAATTATTTAATCCTTTTGCAAATCATATCAAAAATTTGTACATGACTGCTTAAAGCTGCAGTTTTTTTTTTTTTTTTTCAAAATAAATTTGTATTAAAAGTTGCACTAGAGCCAATATAGTCTTCTACTACAAAAAAAAGATCCATTTATAAAAATCATTGTTTTATATAAAATACATGAACACACATGCAAATTTATGTAGATTTGCAAATATAAAATATTTACTCTACAAGAAGAGACAAGAGTGTGTTTGTGTGTATATGAAGGATGAAGACCGGTATAGGACTAAATGTAGACACATACATACATATATCGTTCCTATACTTATGGTAACCAGAATTGTATGAGGAATACTTAGACTGATTATGGATTTATTTTGGAAAAATACACCAATACCTGTTGAAAGATAAATTTAAATGTTTAGTACTTTATTTCTTGTACATTTCAGTTAACGACATGATTGATAGTTATATACACAATATTCAGTTTATATTATATGTTGAAATGCAGAGAGGTACAAGTTATAATATACAAAATTTTAAATGACAGTGAAGCTTCTTTAATGGATTTATTTTAAACAAGTAAGAGTGTTATATTCGGCTATGCCGAATCTTATATACCCACCATCAAGTTGTGTTAAATTTAGAAATATCTCTCATATATCTACGAGGAAGCAGCTAATTCAAAATGTGGACCAAATTCGAAAAAAGTTGTTAAGCTAGTTGGTACTGTTAGTAAAATATTTGGACTAAATTCAGTTGCAGGAGCTTTATAGTTCAACATTTAAAAGTATGAAAGTGGTTTCCCTAGTATTTACTTTGAACAAAATTTGATATCGTAAACTGGGGCTAAATTACCGCATTCAATATCGATCGAAAACTTAGACTTTTAAGCGAATATTGTGAAGTATACTTTAGGGATGTTCAAAATTACTTCGACGCTAAAAGTTTATAGACATTTGGTATCCACTTTGATTCGTTAATAATATATATTGTTCAATTAAAACTCTTTTTCTATTGTTCATCTTTTGGAAATAAATTCGAAAAAATATAGTAATGTTGATTATCCTTAAAGTATGCTATACAAATATTTTGAAAATATCTAAGATTTCTATCGATATCGAATGTCATAATTTGGCCCCTGGCATAGTTGTATATAAATAAGTTATTAATAGCTTATCGTTTAGCTTAATATTTAACTTAACCCTGGAACGTCATCCTTATTTTACATACACTAACGTCATCCTTCGTCATTTTGACTACGTATACTTCAAGAGACTATAAAACTCTTCGTGAGCAAAAATGGATATCAAAATAGTTTTCTTATGTATTAATAGACTTTTTTAATAAATCTTTAAAGAAATTCATTTGTTTATTTCTTAAATTTTAATAAAAACT